>JAQGAW010002435.1:0-15201 GCA_034698025.1 Phthiracarus crinitus | reverse complement strand
AGTGATAGAGTGAATAAAATTGCTTTAAATTTACTAATAAACGTGAATAAACACAGATTATAGGTCATAAATATGTTATGCACATTTAAATAATGTAACGATGACAATAGTTGTCAAAAATATGTTGAAAATGCAGAAGTAGTAGAATTAGAGCGGTATGGAAACTCCTAATTTAAATTAGGAGTTCTTGTAGCCGAAGAAGAATGGTTCCAAAGAACCACGAGAACTCTCCACAATTTCCACGTAAGTGAAAATAAGCATAAGTATAGGAATCACAAAACTTCAATAAATAGTCTGCATTTGGATCATATGAATATACTTTAATTTTTACTGCTAAAGCACATGTAAAAGAATGATAAAGTAATACGTGTAATAAGTAAATATATACGTGAATGACTAACAATACAGTTATTATAAAAATTAGTAATGGAAAATAACAGAAGCTTTAGAAAGGAATTAAGATAATTACCGATATTGTTGTAAATCATTATATCAGTCTAGAGTTATATTCTTCAGTTTAGTGATGTTACTGATTCCAGCGTCACTTATATGCATCTCTAAATGCGGATAATAATTTTTTGTACAATTCAATCGAGAGTTTATACATTTGGTTAATTTTGTTAAATAAAAAACTAATTTCTAATTCACATAAATTATAATGCTTAAGCGATATGATTATTAGCGCGAAATATATACAAATTACGCTTCAATTCCTGACGTCAAGGAAAAAACTTAGTTTTTTAAATATAATAAATTTTCTATATAACTGTTTTTTAAAGTGCTATATTTCTCACTCTAAGTCTTATTTTTTCTTCTTTACCTTAAAATAATAAGAAATAAATTTAATTATATTTTACTTTAAGATAAACAGAGTTAAAAATATCAATCCTCATAGTGCTTCATGAGATATTTTTGCGATAATAAATTTTAATGTTTATAAAATAAAACTCTTAGGAAACTCCAATTGTAATTGTTTTAATTTCAAGGATTCATCATGTTTAAATTATTAATATGTTGCTTATAAAATTTTTTTTTCATAAATAAAAATTTTACAATCCTAGTCGTTTCGGAAAAAATAAAATCAATATTTTACAATTGATATCAAAGAAACTATTTATTCTCTAATAGTTTTTCTATAAATAAATCAATTTATCTAAATATATCTATCATTCTATATCTATCTCTCTATCTTTTTATCAAAATCTATTTCTAATACGCTTATAATTTGACATGAATATTATATAAGTTAAAATGGAATATTAAACTTTATTTAGTTTTTGTTTTAGTTAAACAATTAATTATAAAAATTAATTAGGATTCATCATGTTTATATTATTAATCTATTGCTTATAAAGATTTTTTTTCATAAATAAAAATTTTACAATCCTAGACGTTTCGGAAAGAATAAAATCAATATTTTAGTATTAAGTAAATTTGAATATTGTATTCTAAAATCAATACTTCAGACATTTAAAGAATTTTTAAACCCATATTTAGCCCATTTTATACCATTTTTTGTCCATTTTAAGCATTTTAAATCGCTTTTTAATCCTATTTTAAGCCCATATCTAGTTCATTTTTATACATTTTTAGCCATTTTAAATCAATTTTAAGCCAGATAAGAGTCTTTTCAACAATGAATTTAGAAGATAGGAGTCTATTTTTAAAAAAATCCCTTTATTAATATAGAGAAAAAATGTATTTAATTAGAGCGATAGAAAAGAGCAAGCGACCAAAAACTATAATAAATTAAAAATGAAAATTACTAGTGTTATTTCGCTTTTTGAAAGTTGAAAGCAAAAGCAAAATTTTCTTTGACATTTACTTTTGCTTAAACGAATGTGAAAAACAATTGAAATAAAAAATATAACCAAAAGCGAAAGTGGAAGTAAGTTAAATTGAAAAATGTTCTGAAAGCAAAAGCGAAATAAAATTGAATTTAAAATTGTAAAAGCAAAAGTAAAATACAAATTATTTAACTTTTATTTTTGAAAATTGTATGAAAAAGCGAGATAAAAAAGCAAAAGTCAATTAAATTTTTATTTACACTTTTGCTTTAAGCAAAAGCGAAATACAATTGAAACGTAATTTATTTGCAAAAGCAAAAGTGAGTCAATTGAAATTAAAATTATAATTAAAAGCGAAAGTGAAAGTAAGTTAAATTTTTAAAAATCAGAAAGCAAAAGCAAAATACAATTGAAATTAATATTGTTAAATTGAACAACACTAGATATTACCACCGTTTCGATCTTGTTTTAATTTACTTTTGCTTTGTTAATACGATTCAGATTTTTAACTTTCCATTATTATAATTAACCTTAAGTCATATCATAAATGTACGCATGTGTAATTCACTATTATACACTACTACAATTACTGTTAACATATTATGTTGCAATTAATGCTTTTAAAAGTTTTTAGGTTTATGGCTATACACTTTGTTATTATGCTAAATTTATAATAGTTATCAGTAATAATATCGCTAACCTTACATAACCGTTAGAATTATATCACAATAATTTAATTATTTTCAAATTTTTGGGATTCATTTGTCACCTGAGTAGGTTCTTAGGTTCTGATATAAAAATGTTTTCATAACAATACTTATACATAATAATAACAGAATTTAAAAAATATATGAATATAAAAAGTTCATTTGAACTTTAAATGATTTTATCATTTTAATATTCAAATCCCTGATATTTTAATTATAATTTTAAAAATTTTTTATTTAGCAAACACAAAAATTATGCATATTTTAATTCTTTTTCATGACAATTTTTGTTCAAACTTGAATACTTAAAAATTATCTTAAATAATATTTTCTTATTTTAAATTGAAGTAAACTGTAATATAATTTGGTAATATAAGGTGAACTTTCGATTTAAATCACTTTAATATATTATTGGCAAAAAATAGAGATTTTTAATATTAAAAGTTTTATAGATTGAAATAAATTTTTTTATCTGACTGCAAAAATTCAGATATATGGATTTGACCCTGTCCGTCTGTTCGTCCGTGTGTCACACCCTACTCTGACCCCAAATGAAAATCCCTTTATTAACATAAAGAAATACCTTTTTCAGTCGAAAAGACTCCTATCTTCAAAAATCCCTTTATTAATATAAAAAAAGACTCCTATCTTGTAAAAATTATTGTTTAAACGAAAAAAATAAACGATAAAAATGAAAAAAATTCATTGTTGAAAAGCAAAAATAAACTGAAAAATAATTAAAATGTTGTAAAAAAAATTTAATATATTATGACATATTCCATTATTTTAAGAAGAAATAACTGTAAATAGTAGCAAAAATTAGAATTAAAACCGAATAAACTGCGGCATATTCTGTTATTTTTGAATGCCATATTCTGTTTATCGGAGTGTCAAATTCCGTTTTTATCGGAGTGGCATGTTCCGTTATTTTATGAAGAAATATCTGTAAACAGTGCCAAAAAATAGAATTAAAACCGATTAACCAGCGACATATTACATTATTTGTTGCCTAATTCGTAATTTTTAAAACAATTAAATTAAATTAAAATGAATAAAAATGGAATAATCCACATTTTAGAGTAGCATATCCTGATTTAAATAAACAACCATAATACTTTCAAAATAACGCAAAAGTTTAGATATTTTCAAAAGTTTAGATGTTTCAAAGTATATAAATTAGAAAACATAATGAAAATCTTGGGAGCGAGCGATAGAAGAGAGCGAACGACCAAAAACTATCTTAATTAAAAACTTTCTTAATATATAATTTCCGCATATTCCGGTTTAATTAAATTTTTACAGTTAAAGCAATATTCTTACGATTAAATTAAATAAATTAAACAAAAATTTATCTACTGTTTAAAATTTGGTTAAATTATCAATTCCAAACATACGCAAGTTTATCTTTCCATATAAGCGAATGTGTGTTCGATCTTAATTTATAAATCTCATAATTTTCCTGTATGTTTGTTTGTTGGCTTAATATGAATTTCGTTGTTTTATTTATAAGCTTCATATTATATATAATTAATTTATAAAACTACTAAATTTTCTTATCCGTTAATATTTTAATTAAATTTATTCATATATTTTCTCTTGAGTTTTATTTTAACAATCATTTAATTTCTTATCATATATACCTCTAATTTATATTTTATATATAATGCTTTAAAAACCGATGGGAAAGTATTAACATATGGTGATATTATCTTATAATTGTTTTTATTTTTAATTTAGGATTATTTTATTGAAAATAGTTTTAATTTTTGTTATAACAATTCATTTATATTTTTTAAATATTAATTTTATTATTCCAATTTTCGGATTATGTTACAAAAGTTATAAAAGTGACATTTTTCTATTAATTTTGATAACTGTGATACTGATTTTAAACTTATTTCATAGGAATTCATTATGATTTAAATCAATTCGATTTTTCATCAAATTTTATACCATAACATATATGAAAACAGAACATTTGTTAAAAGAGTCCATTAACGCTTAAAATCTAACGCGTATTGAACATTATAACTTTTAAGTGATTTAACGATATTATTTAGGAATTGATAATATTTAAAAAAAATCTCGTCAAAAATTATCATTACTGAGCCTAATAAACAGAAAAGTATAAATACTTATTTTCAAAGTAAACAATTTTTTGTTTGTATTGAACTTAACAATAAATAAAATTTATTCAATGGAAATATACAAAATGAATTGGTATATACGAGTTAATGGTAGAAAGTTATTTAAAATTTTATATTTAAGTATTGCAATATTTCAGTGTATATTATTTACAAAAGAGTATACACAGAATAGAACTGCGATCTCAATAACAACTGGAAAACATGACAAGCAATCAATTCCATCCATTAGTTTTTGTTTATTAAGTAAATATGATTTAGTTAAATATGCAATTAATCATACAAATGTTAAAAATAAGATTATAAACTCAACATTTACATATATTTCTGAAATTGAATCTATTAGATCTTAAGTTTTACAATTACTATCCAAATTACCAACAATAGAATCGTCGACTAAATTATCTCCATTATGTTTAACACGATTTAGTGATTTATTATTTAACGATATATCAAATCAACCAAAAGAGAATCACATAATTTATAGTATTTATGTTAAGGAAGATATCAATATATCCGTTCAAATACATCCAAGTAATTCTTTTCCAGAATTCTATTATCACACAAATAGATATGTTTTAAAACAAAATGGATGTGTATTTGTTTGGTATTACTTTATTAGGGAAACATTGCTTTAATTTCCATATCACACAAATTGCGTTCATTACCAGAAATTTTATAAAGATATTCGAAAAAGAATTTTAAAATCAAATATATTGAACTAAAAAGATTACAAAAATTATTTTTATAATCGTTTAAAGCAAAGTTGTATTAATGAATATATAATAACGGAAAAAGTTTATGAATTGTCATATGAAGTTTGTAATAAGTTTACAAAATATTTGAAAATATATAAAAAGTTATTTCATTTCGTGAAATTCTTATCTTCGAACACATATTACACACATTTACCAAAAATGGATGCAATCACTTATTTATGTCTAATCTGTGGTATAATTACGGTGGTTTAGTATTCATTCTTACATTTTATGCATGTATTTCATAGAAAATCTATTATTATTTACCAGAAGAATAATAGTTCTTCAAAATTCATTTACAAGTCTTGCTTTTAAATACTCAAAAAGAATTATTGCGTTAATTTTAATATATTTTATGTTTGCACAAAGCTATCAGTTATTTGACAAATATCTAAATTTAAACACAATCACTAGAACTTCATTTGTAACTAAATATATATTACCTCCGATTGAGTTTGTTTTCTTTTCATATAAATTCAAGAAAACATATTTATCGCGTTTTAATCTAAATTTAAATAATGAGTCAAATTATGAAAAGAAATATTTGAATATGTTTTACTTAGTATCGAATTATGGTCTCGAATCGATATTAACGGTATACAATAACTATACGCCAATCATCGAGTAGTGTACTATTGAGACAACTATTGGTAAATCTTATGATTGCACTGATAAATATCAGCTTAATATGCAAATATATCCTTATTTTATATTTACTTTTTTGCAAACATATTTCAATGGCAATTATAATATAAATGAGCAAATGATGGATAAAAACACAATAAAAAAATCTTAAACTAATTAAATTCAAGTTCGATACTAAACTTTTAATTGATTGGACATTTCAACGTTTAATACGAATATTGATTAAAAGTACACATAAGTTTAGTCGATATGAAATTAAAATGAACTCAGATTACATTATCTACTATTCTTCGAGTGTAATGAAAAATCTTAAATATAATCATAAATGCAATGTTATTGTTTCAGGTGATGATAATGAACAGCATTTTACTCATAAAACAGAGCTCTCATGTCATTATAGCTGTCTAATAAATTATTTGTATGAACATTACGGCTGTATTAGAGTTCCTTAATTTTATAGTCGTATTTATTCTAATCACGGACTTGAGTTTTATGATATTCAACATATAAAACACAAGTTTTGCAAAGAATATCTAAATGAAACAAATTTCAACAAAATGTATTGGCAATGCAGATATTACTAAATCACCATTTTGTTTTAGTGAACAATTTGATTCAAAAATGATTTCGACAATTATCGGAAGAAAAGATTATATTGTTGTTGACATAATTCCAAGATTGTCTTATGTTATAACAAATACTGAAATATTTAAAATGTTTTTTCTTGAATTGTTATGTAATTTTGGCGTAATCATTGGATTTTGGTTTAGTTTTTCGTTTAATGACATGTTTTTAATTTTGTTTTATATAATATATACTAGTTTTAAACACATACAAATGTTTTTAATTAAATTCAATAATTATTTATTCTATCCATAAAAGAAAAACTTTAAAAATTAAAATATATATCATTATTTATTAAATTTTCATAATTATTTAAATAAATATTTTGGCGCAATCATTGGTTTTGGTTTATGGTTTATTTTGTCTATATAAAACAGGCTATGAAACACTAATACGTTTATTAATAACTTTATGAAAATAAAAATGAAGAATAAATTGAATTGTTTATTGAATTCATAAAATACAAAATAAAGATTAAAATATAGTATAAAAAATTAATTAATATAAATTTATTTATCTGACTTTGCAAAATTCAGATATATGGATTTTTACCCTGTCTGTCTGTCTGTGCGTCTCTCTGTTCGTCACACTCTATGTTTATTAAGGGAAATTTTCACTATATTAATTAAAGGATTTTTCAATTCAAAAAAGACTCCGACCTTCAAAAAATCCCTTAATAAACATAAAGAACAAAAAAGACTCCTATCTTCAAAATTGACTCCTATCTTCAAATAGATTTTGTGGCATATGCCGGTCCAATTACAGTACAATATAGATTTTGTGGCATATTCCTTTTCTTTTATTAAGAAAGATCTGTAAAAAATGCCAAAAAATAGAATCAAAAACGATTAAACTGCGGCATATTCCGGTAAATTGTGGCATATTACAAATGTTTTTATAAAGACACATCTGTAAAAAGTGGCATAAAATAGAATTAAAGCCATTAATTGCGGCAAATTACGTTATTTGAAGTGGCATATTCCGTTATTTTATGAAGAAATATCTGTAAACAGTGGCAAAATATAGAATCAAAACCTATTAAACTGCGGCTTAATCCGTTTTTACTGAGTGGCTATTCCGTTATAATTAAATTTTTATAACGATTATTTTAAATTGAAATTAATAAGAATCAAAAATTCAACATTATAGTATGGCATATGCCGATTTTAATAAACAACTATATTACCTACAAAATAACGAAAATTATTAGATATAAATTTCAAAGTTATCATTCTCTTCTATCGCTCGCTCCCATTCATATCTTAATTTTAAACAGAATTAAAAACATCAAATAATAACTACATTGAGTGGCATATGGCGTTAATGTCTAAAACTATCAAATTATAACTATATTGAGGGGCACATTCCACATAAGTTTAATAATATCATATAAAAACGTAATCTAGTAACAACATCATTTAATGTCTAAAAATAACGAAATTAACAAAAATATAAAAAATAATATTTTAACACCAAACTGCAAAGTCAGATATTGTGCCCGTTTCGACCTTGTTTACTAATTACAAACCAAACAATTATAACAATAATTTTTAAGTTAAATAAAATGTTGATTTTAAAATATAATTTCAGTTTTTAAAAACTTAAAGTATAAAGAGATACCGATAACTTAGATAGGGCTCCGGCTCCAAAAAGGAATTCAAAAATAATAAATTTTTTATGAAAGACGTTTCTATTAATAAGCAATTAAATTGTTTGACTGATATGGTTGTTGGTTGTTGACCAGTATTGGTCTGAACAAATCTACAACATTGTTGTTGACGTTTGTTGTTGTGGCGGTTGTACTAACTGTGACTGTTGTGATTGAGCTGTTTTCTGTTGTGTTTGAGGCACACTATTTCTGGCACTTGTTGTGGAAGACATGCTGAATGTACTGCTTGAGCGTACTGTTGTTGCGAATTACATTGCTGCTGATTATGGTTGAATTGAGGTAATTTACCAAACATTTAAAAAAGATTTAATTTTGTTATAATTTAAAATGGGATAAATGTTAATGATAAATTATTATATTAAATATTAAAACTTATAGAATCTTATACTGGTCCAAATTTGTAATCCAATATTATATTGTTAATTTACCTAATCAATAATAGTATTTAGTTTATATTAATTTAAAGTTTATTAACTTTTAACACATCTTAAATTAATATGTTATCTTTTGTTATTTCTAAGAAGGTTTCTTTAAATTAAAATTAAATATTAGCATTTTATATTGTAGTGATCCTGGAATCAGTACCGCTACTTAAGATCGAATTTCTATACTATAATTAATAGATTAAGCGGCTAAGGTATCTGAGGTATCTGTTGACCAACTTAACCAATTAAGTAGCACTGGACACGAAATAACATAACAAAATAATAGCTTTATTTAGTGCTAAATATAACGTTAAATAACAACTGTTTTGAGATTATAATAATAAGAGAAGTGCACGCTTTGAATGCTAACAAAACAAGTGATTTGAGACTAGTTATTGTTTAACATAGTCTGATTTAATGCTAACTATCACAAAAGAGTCATATAAAAAGTAATATGTGAACGTATCATAAGCGTGATATAAACCATGAATATTAGCTGTGATGCTTAGTCAGCGCAGAATAACGATGTGACTATTCGGTCACTACAATATTTTTTTAATTTTAATTATTAATTAAATATTTGTTTTACATTAATGTAATATATTAATAAATTTTAAAAAACTACTTAAATAAAATTATGACTATTTATTTTGAATTATTATCATCATATGTACACTAATTGTATTTGTACAAATATTATACTCAAAAACTAATTGTGAATAATGCTATTGAAATATAATAAAGTTGTCAGTTAATTTGGATTTAGAATACTTTTAAAAAATATTTTATTTTCAATTCATCTTAACTTTTCTTTTTTGATTTATGGTTTAAAAATTTAAAAATTAGCTTTATACATATAATTTGTGATTAAAATTTAATGTTATTTTAATTTATCAATGTGATATATCAATTGTTTTTGAACTAATTTTACTTTAATGCAATAATAAATGGAAATAAAAAATTTTATTTAAAAATTAATAAAGTTTGAAATAAGTTTTAGAAACCATAATAAAAATATTTTAATTTAGACCAATAAAATAAAATTATTTTATTATAATTTTTTACAGTTTATTTTATTTAATTCTAAGTACTTTCTACTAGTTTTTCGATATTCAATTTATAAATTTAATTGCATACTTTTGCATTTGCATTTTCAAAATTTTTTTATTAGCTCACATTTTTTTAAAAAATGAGAGCTTATGGATTTGACCATGTCTGTATGTCCGTCTGTCTGTACGTGCGCTTTCTTTATATTAATAAAGGGATTTATTCTTTATATTAATAAAGGGATTTATTCTTTATATTAATAAAGGGATTTATTCTTTATATTAATAAAGGGACAGAAGTTTTAAAAATAGGAGTCTTATGTTGAAAAGTGTCTTTTAATTATAGGAGTCTTTTTTGAAAAATTAATTGTTGGATTTCTATGATAGGAGTCTTTGATAAAATTCTTGTTGTAGTTTCATGATAGTAGTCTTTGAAAAATTTTAATCCTACTTACCTGTTACAGAATTTCTGAATCACCAAAGGTTCCGTGGGTGGATGAATACATTTTATTCATTTTTCAACTTCGCTTTAACTGATCCGGTGGAGATATATTCATAAATTTTTCGATTGATATGTTAGTTTTATCGAAATTCCACCCCACTTACCTGTAACAGAATTTCAGTATCACTAACGGTTCCTTGGGTGGTGGTAGAAACTATACTTATTCTATAACTTCGCTGTAACTGATCCCGTGGTGTTAAATTCATAAATATTTCGATTGATAATGTTAGTTTTATCGAATTTCCACTCCACTTACCTATTACATAATTTCCGTATCACTAAAGGTTCCGTGGGTGGAGGAATGCATTTTATTCATTCTTCAACTTCGCTGCAACTGATCCGGTGGATATATATTCATAAATTTTTCGATTGATATGTTAGTTTTATCGAAATTCCACACCACTTACCTGTAACAGAATTTCAGTATCACTAACGGTTCCTTGGGTGGTGGTAGAAACTATACTTAATCTAAAACTTCGCTGTAACTGATCCCGTGGTGATAAATTCATAAATATTTCGATTGATAATGTTAGTTTTATCGAATTTCCATCCCACTTACCTATTACAGAATTTCCGTATCCCTAACAGTTCCTTGAGTGGCGGAATGCATTTTACACATTCTTCAACTTCGCTGTAACTGATCCGGTGGTTATAAATTCATAAATTTTGCTATTGATATGTTAGTTTTATGTTATGAAAGTTAGTGAAAATTTTTATAATAAGTCTCTAAGTGAAGACTTATGATTTCAAATCCCATTAATACTGTAAAATCTTTCAGTTCTTTTGATTGATTTTTAAAATTTCAAATAAATGACTGTATAAATAATTAAATTTTAATTTGAAAATTAAATTTAAAACACAAATTCTTGGATTATTATATTGAATTAAAATAAAGTATATCATAAAATAATCTACTAATTAATATTTATTCTCTTTTTAGTTATATATATTGAATAAAGTAATAAATCTTTTATTTTTAATTGCATAAAATGTTTATTATACTACATCATGAAAATGATCTATTTCGAAAGATCTAATAAAATGTATTTGTAGTCTACGAAGGAAATATAACATAGTTGTTTTCGATGGAGGGTACTATATATTCTCGAATGATAAAATATATGAAAGTTACAGGATAAAACATAGTCGGTATAAGAAGACACATGTTCAAAATTCAATGAATATTATAAACTCGTTAAAATAGTCTTAAAAAGTGTTTTAATTTTCATTTTAAAATTTATAAAATCAAATTAAAACGCCTTTGATATCTCTCGCCACTTTTAATATAAATGAAATTTTTATAAAGTCAATGAAAAATGTTTTATATTTATTTTACAGATCTTAAAAATTTTATAAAATTAAATTAATTTATCCTATTAATAGATCGTTTACATAAATATTATTTTTAAAATAATAAAATTAATAAAATAAAATATATTTTATTAAATCTTCGGAAATAGCAAGATAATAATTCTCGAGAGCAGAATAAAGCTCGCCAAGATCAGGAGATTAGGCGCGAAGAAAAGAAAAGACTTATTAGTGCATCAAATGGCACGTAAAGACAAGGATTGGAAGCTCGAATAACATTTAAAAGACACTGAATCACAAGTTAGCCAGACTATCTATTTAAAAAAATATTACATTTGAAGATTTACGACAACAAAATTAACGGAATATTAAAAATGGACCAAAAATAATATGTAACAGTTGCATCGGTTTGAAACTTCAATCATAATGCGAAGCATTAACTTGTTATACATTTAAAATGTAAGCAATAAATTAATAATATCCGTATGTCCAACAATAACAAACGATGTTAATTTATGTCTTACATACTTTTGTGACGTAATTCAGCATAGTATACAAAACTATGTATTGCAAATGTAATCACGTTTCAATAAATACCAAAAGAACCAGAAAATTTAAAAATAATTGGAGAGCGAAAGGTGTCACCGCGAATACCATTTATGCATATAAGACCGCTTGTTATCAACAAAAAGTATGGTTTGCACGTAAATGTTGTCAACGTTCCATTATCGGTCGACACTTAACTTTCACGAACATTAGACATTACACACACTGTTGAAATCTAACCAAAGCGGAAAATGAATAATAAGATACAATACAAAATTGAATCAGTAAGACATGCAGTTATTTATCTTCTAAATTTTAATTTTAAAGTTATTTTTTGTTTTCATAAATAGTTCATAAATTATATATCAAAAAGGAGATTTAGAATACTATCAATGAAGAACTGAAAAATTGAATAATATTTGCTTAGCTGATTTTGATATAGAAACCAAATAAGAAAAGTAAAACAAACATAAATGAAAACGAAGATAATTTGGACGAAGACGAAGAATGTGGATAAATTATAGCATTAAAAGGTTTTTGTTAATATGTTGAAAGACGTATAAAAATGAATATTATACTATTCAATATATATAATTTATAAAAAGATGAATATGATTATTATCGCCGTTGTTCCTTATAATAATAAAATCGATGATTTATTAAATGTTGACATTAATTTTAAATTTTTAAACAGTATCGATAAAAAATTTTTATGTGACATTTGACTAGTGTTGTTTTTACTTTTGAAAGTAAAAGTAAAAGTTATGAATTTTGTTACTTTTTCTTTTACTTGAAGTAAAAGAAAAAGAAAAGTAAAATTAAAATTTTAAAAAAAGTAAAAGAAAAATACAAGTAAAATTAAAAATAAAACAAAGAGTAAAAGTAATATACAAATAAAACTTAAAAATTAATTAAAAGTAAAAGTAAAATACAAGTAAAATGAAACAATAGAAGTAAAAGTAAATACAAATTATTTTATATACAATATCAGTCTCTGCTTATAATAAATAGCAACAATTAAGCGCTCAAAGTATTTTTAATAATGTGTAATTGATTTCTAGACTACAATTTTTTGTTAAATAATATTAGATAGTACAAAAAAATATATTTTAAATAAGAAGTAAAAGATAAAGTAAAAGATAAAGTTAAATTAAAATACAAGTAGAATTAATATATTTAAAGAAAGAAAAAGTAAAATACAAGTAAAATTAAAATTTTCAAAACAATAAAAGTAAAAGAAAAGTAAAGTTTAATATATTGTTGGAAGTAAAAGTAAAAGAAAAGTAAAATTAAAATTATTTTGTAAAGAAAAAGTAAAAGAAAATTAAAATTAAAAATTGAAAGTTAAACTACTTTTGACTTTAAAAAAGCCATATTATGAATTTGTCTTTGTACGTCCGTCCATCCATCCGTCCGTCTGTATGTTCACTCTATATATTTATTAAGGGAAATATTCTTTATGTTTATTAAGGATTTTTCGATTCCAAAAAGACACCTATCTAAAATGTTATAGACTCCTTTCTTCAAAAAATTCCTTTATTAATATAAAGAAAAAACAAATTAAGCCAAATAGGAGTTTTTTCAACATTGATTTTTAGAAGATAGGAGTCTATTTTTATGAAGATAGGAGTATATTTTTTAATAAATCCCTTTATTAATATAGAAAAAAAATCCCTTAATAAATATAGAGACGGTCCACATACAGACAGACATAATGCGGACATCTCAAATCCAATAGCTGACTTTTACAAAGTGAGAAAAAAGACACCTATCTTCAATAAGATAGACTCTTATCTTCAAAAAATCAATATGGCAGTAATGTCTTATATATCCCAGATATTTTGATATATGCAAATAATAGCATTTATATCATATATATGCCAGGTTTTAATCTAATATGGCTAAAAATATCGAAATGTAATGACTAGACTATGTAATTACAAAAATTTTAAGGACGGAGCCAGATCAAAACCCGACACATTCAAGCCCGAGCCCGAAAAAAGCCCGAGAATTTTAAATTTCCAAAGCCTGACCCGGCCCGATTTTCCTTAATATTTATGTTTAATCTCATAATCATAACTAAATTAAGTTTCTATTTATTTTGCTGCATAATAACAATATTTTATGCATATTATTTCGTAAAAAATGATTATAATAAATAATATTCTCCAATATTTTACAGTTATTTATGCTAAAGTATTGTTTGTTTAGAATATTTTCTTCAAAAATCAAAATTTTCGGTCTGATATTTTGAATCCAAAATCCCGGTCCGACATTTTTTTCTTGACTTAGGGCCCGAGCCAGACACAGCCGGACATAATGTGTCGAGGGCCTGCCAAAGCCCGTTAAATACTATATTATTGACATATGCCAAAAATAGTTTGCAACTATCCATTATTTTAGCAGTGGAAACACATATAAAGGACTTTGAGGGTTCTTAATCGTATGCTACCATTATGCGGCTAGCCAGAATCAAAACAAATATCTTATTGTGATCAACGACAAACACTTATCCAGAATCAGTGTTAAGATCTTCCGAAGATATCCATAAAGTTAGCAGTGGCGATACTGGTCCAACCTCGAAGGTTCTTAAGAGTAAGCTACCATTATGCGGGCAGTCAGAATTAAAACCAATATCTTATTGTTTACCGACAAACAATTGTCCAGAATCAGTTTTAAGATCTTCCGCAGTAACCATTAATTTAATTTATACTGATTCCTGGTTTTTACCAATTGTTGTTTACTAACTAGTATATGGTTTTACAAAACTCGCAGTCAGTTTAATAAACAAGAACGACACATTCACAGATTGCTCACTTTTCAGACATCCCATTACCAAAGACTGATCCCATCCTATTCTCTACCCAATTCCCTGATCCCACCCAACAACTGATCCCAAACTGTTCCCTGATCCCAACCTGTCCCTATCCCTCTCCCAAATCCCAATATACCCGATTCCCTGATCCCACCCAACAACTGATCCCAAACTGTTCCCTGATCCCAACCTGTCCCTATCCCTCTCCCAAATCCCAATATACCC
>JAQGAW010002434.1:0-15202 GCA_034698025.1 Phthiracarus crinitus | reverse complement strand
TTCATATCATTAATCCCATTTGCCTTCAATACATCTAAATATCCGCAATCATATAAACCAATTAATTGCAACAAATTAGTTAACGTGAAAATGTCATTTGATTCAGATAACTGTGTATTCAATCGATAATACATGGATCCAACAGTTTTATCATCATTAAAATCGCAATCATTAATCTCTGATTAAACTTCCGATTAAATATGCGCTATAAATGCATTTATAGATCGATTTGCAGCACTAAACCAATCGATGAGTTTCTCGAGTCCTCAATATATCGTGAAGTATATATGAAGTTTTGGTCATCAGTTTTATAACTGTTATCCCAATAATTAATTGTTTAACAAAACACAATCCATTGGTTTTTGATCACTAACTTCCAGATCTCTAACTACTCTGCAACAAGTTATACAATACAAAACTTTATTATTTCGTTAACTTATAGTTGGAAACAGTTTGTTGGACGTGAACATCAAAACAATTATTTAGAGAAAGCTGACACTCAAACCAAACGTAACTCTATTATTGAAACAGCGATGTTTGACACGTGAATCGCAAATGTTGTTGCGATCGATACGGATGTACAATACAATAACCGCTATTACAAACATAAATAGCAGTTATGAGTTTAAATAGCGATAACAAAAATCTTGCATCACATCACACGTGACCTTTTATGACGTTTATCTGATACGCCTATTTAAATATGTTGCCAAACAACAACACAAATATAACGCTTACGTCAACGAATTTGATTGGAGAATATAAAAAGTAGGACATTGTAACCTCAATATTGAATTGACTCTTATTAATAGTTTTAATAAAACTTTTAAATTAAACAAGAAATTAATTATAATTTTTTTATTAAAATAAATAGTTTATCGAAGCATTTGTATTCCTATTATCTAATGGAAGATATTTAAGCTTTAGTTTAATATCTATATATAGAAATGTTTAAAAAGTATTAAAATTATTTTTGAGATATTAAAACACTAAATCAACGATTAATGCATCAATCAATCATCAATAATTCAATCAATACTCAATACTATAAACTAAATCACTTAAGTTCCAATTATGAAAATAAATTTATGCTCGAAATTATAATAGTAATCTAACAAAAGTTTAAATAATATTAACCAATAAAATTATTAATTATTTCAAAGATCAGTTTACTGTTTAATATTATTGACTAAATCAAAATTAAATTAAAAATTTTAAAATTGAATTTAAGTAAATAAAAATCCGGTTTATTCAGTTTTCTCTATACTTTAGTGAAATAATTATAGTAAAGTATTTCAAATTAAATTCATGTATAAACAGCTAATATATAATTAGTGTCAGATTTTTCGATAATTTATTAATTGACAAATTCATTGATTAACTATTAATATAAGTTTCGCCAATTTTGTAAATTTGTTTTATGAAACGATTGTAGTATTATATAATATCTGACTCACTAATTCACTGATATAATAATTCTATAATTGATAATTAAGTACATAATACAATAGTATTAATTATAATGAGTTTATAAAATTATCGAAAAACTATAATGATTATATCAAAAATACTACGTTAATGTTAACGAATGAGCACAACAAGTAACTGAAGTTACAGTTCATACACTGAATAAAGTTATACTGATTTGTCGATACGAAAACAGTCTTATATAGAATAGTGGTGTTCGAGAGATTTCTAAAGAAATTTTAGGATGAATTTCTGATGTGTCCATCCATCGGGATAAGTGGAATGTATTGAGTGAGGCGATTGTCCCGTACCATTAATCAACTTTTTAAAAATATATATATATAATTTTCATACTCGCATAACATTAGAGTTAAGCAATAAAGCATCACAAACTCTACAAAATTTTACCAATTTTTATAAATCACGCTGACTGTGACGATAAATGTAAATAATTGCAAACTTATGCAAATAATTGCTTTTATAACACGTGTTGGCATTTGATTAAATTGTTGTATAATCCAATCAAAAATTTAAGATTTTCGTGAACGCTCAGGATATGGCCATAGATGTACAGTTGCTTTAGGAGGAGACGCTTGATCTTCAGCGCACTTTGAACGAGCCTTCGCTGTTTCCTGCTGTTGTTGCTGTTGTTTATCCCGAAGCTTGTTTTTTTGCAGATTTTAATGGGTTTAAAGAATTCAGTTTCGAGTGTGTATTCGAGACTGACTCAGATTATCTCGAGAAAGGGGACGTTGCTATCCATTTGACTTCTCAATGAGAAGGGGTCTTCGACTAATCGCGGATAGCGTTAGAAGAGACGCTGGCACAGATTAACGTGGACACCACCGAACCCACCAACGCGTCTGTTCTCTAAGATATGAGATGACTGGGGAGAGCGAAGATTAATACCAAACATTAGTTTCATTTGAGAGGCTTCCGTAAGTCTAGAAATGTATCGAATGAGTTTGAATTGAACATATTTCCCTGTTTTTCACTTATTTTTTATGTTTAAAACAGTTTTTGCTATGGCGCCTCTCATATGAAACTGATGTCTGCTTAATACAGCGCTCTGTGGGTTCGAACCCACACCAGTTAGAGCTCACATGTGTTAGTTATGCAAACGTGCTAATAAGCAAACGTGTAATACAATAGTAAACAAATTAACTGTAATGACTAATGTTATAAATTTGGTAAAGTGAAGCAATGAGTAAGCTAAGTTCTAGAAACTTTTTGAACAATACATTAATAGTGTAGTGACATGAGATCACATACACTACAAAGATCAAATATTTTTAATTAAACCATTCATACCTAAGATTTTATTAAAATAAATGGTGAATATGTTGGACTATTAACTCAGAATTTTATTACAGGCCGCAATCATATCTAATTTTGTCAATTTTTGTTTATTAAAATAAACGTGAACTTGTATTCAAACAGAAATCAATATTCATCTAAAAACGTCTTAAAATTTTTTAATTCAAATTTATTTAGCTATAATAATGTTTATCTATTACTAATAAATTATTAGTAATTGTTAACTAAAAACCAAGTTTATAAGAAGTTATAAGAATCTGTTGAATATCGTTGGATTATTATTTCAATTAAATCATAAGTAAGGAAAAGATTTTTAAGACCTATATTGTATATTTTATTACCCTAAATAATACTTAAAATTAACCAAATAAGACCTTAATTTATACCTTATATTTTTAAAAATTTGAACTGTTCTTTAAAATATTTAAACAAATACATTTAAGTTGAAATTTGTTATATACCAATTAGATAAATTTCGCTGCATACGCTATTATAAATTTACTAAGGTTTGTACTAGTAAAGTATAATTTTCTAAGAAAAAAGATTAAAATTTTTGCATATATTTGCTATCAACACCTGTTCATTAAGCTTTAGTTCCGATATTGTTAAGAAAAGTATGAATACATATGAAAATCAATATCCTCTCAGTTTAGTTATAAAAGTTTGTCAAAAATTGTAATGACATTTACAGTAGAACAGCGTTTATTCATAATAAATTCTTAGTATATTAATTATAAATCAAGTAAATTTAATTTTAAAAAGTGTATTGAATTGTTCTTACAAAAGTTTCCTAAAATTGTATCTTCTCATAAAACAACTATTTTAAGATTATTAAAAAAATTTAAGAAAACTGGTTGTATTTGTGATATAATTCGAAAATCATAGAAGAATTCTGTTCTAACTGAAATTAAATTAAACGAAATGAAGAAAGTTTTTTGAAAAGCCCCATAAAATCACTGGAAATAAGATCAAAAAATATGAATATTTCTAAAAGAACTTGTCATCTCGCGGCTAAGTTATTAAAAATAAAAATCATATAAACCCATTGTTGTTAAAGAACTTAAAGAAACTGATTTTTTAAAAAGAAAGATTTTTTGTGAATGGCTTTTGAATTTTATTAAAACTTAAAATGTGATAAACAAAATATTCTTCAGTGATGAAGCATTGTTTCAATTAGACGGCTTTGTAACAAATAGCAAAATTTTGTACGATAAAAATCCACACGAATTAATATCAAAAACTTTGCACCCAAAAAAATTGGTGTGTGGTGTGCAATTTCTAGAACAAAAATTTTGGTACAATAATTTTCGAAAAAACTATAAATTCTAATGAATATATTAGAATTTTAATTTTTTTAAACTATTACCACTACCTCTTCAAAAAGTTTCGATAATTCAGTAGGATGTTTTGCCTGCTCACACATCAAATTTAATTGCAACTTTTCTAAAAGTACTTTTGAAAATTGTTTAATTTCATATAAACCTCTTCACTTCAAACATTATTTGAGTGGCCACCGAGATCTCTAGACTTAACAAGTCCAGATTTCTTTCTTTGGTATACTTAAAACACCGAGTTTATAAAGATAAACCTCAAAATATTGATGAATTAAAAGAAAAAATAACATTAGAAATTAATAATATTAAAAGTCAAACTTTAATAAACGTATCAAATAATATGATCCACCGTACACAAATTTGTATTAAAGAAAACGGTGGTCATTTTGAACACGTATTAAAAACTAATATTGTTTAATTTTATAATAAATGATTTATTAAAACATTTTTGAATATAAATTTTTCTCTATTAGTCCAAACCTTACACGAGTTAGTAAATTATTAATAGCTTATGCAGCGAAATTTATCTAATTGGTAGAGTTGATTAATATTTTTTCTGTAAATTTAAACCTGTTGCATCAAAGAAGCATAGTGTGTTTAATTGTTAGCGTCTGGCTGACGACTTTATAGACTGTTATTATTTGAGCCTCAAAATAATAGCATTTAAAACATATCAAATTAGCTCTACAGATTGACTAAAATAGCATTAAAAATAGCATTTAATTTAAATATGAATTTCCAATATATCAATGAATGACTAATATTTAGAAAAGAAATTATTGTTTATGAAATTTCCTTTATAATTTTTAAATAATTTTTATTGGCATTGCATAAATCATCATATTTAAACGATAATTTTTCTATTTTTGGGAAAATTGCATTTAAATAAGCATTATAGCTATTATGGCAATAATAGCAATAATCATCAAAAATAGCAATAATAAATGGAGTTTTAACGACTCCATTTTATGTGATTCGTGTGCATTCAAACATACAGAGTTAATGAAATAAAAAATGTAGCAAATGCTATCATTTTGAGTCTCTAGTTATTATTTTTCAGTCACACAATAGTTACATAACACGTAGTGAATGACAGTCGCCATCCAGACAATCACATTCAAATACTATGTGCAAATAAAATATATATTTCGAAAAACATGTAGTTCGAAAAAAGAATTAATTTTCTCATGTTTTTTCAAAGATAATTTTTACTTTTCTCAAAAAATTGTGCATAATAAAAATTTGTAAGATTATGTTCTTTATTTTATTTAATTTAAAATTTTCAAAATTATTTTCATAGAAAGTTAGAAGATATTTTGTCCAGTTTTATGTACATTTTTTATTAAATAAATTAAAACTAATTTTTAATAAAAAATAGTAGTATTTTTTTTAAAACTTCAAAAATAAGAGAAAAATACATAAAAATTATGTAATGTGCAAAATAGTTTATAAAATAATTAAATTAAGGGTGCTATAGGTTTAACTTTTTTAAACCAAACCACAATAAAAATTAATTAAATAATAAATATTTTCTCACAAATTCTTTAAGTATTATTTATAAGACCTAAAGAGCGAAATAAGACTTTATAAGACCTAACAAATACTGCTCATTTGACTTACAATACTTTGAGATGATTCGAACTCATACTTAATTAAAACTTTAATATATATTATCATAAAAAACTTTATTTGTCTTAAACATCCTTTCCTTAATCATAAGAAATATGATTTTAACAATAGAAGATCATTTAAATCTCAAAAAATTTAAAAGATCAGTAAATCAAGAAAATGCTTTAAATAAGTTGTATAAATCTGTTTTGAAAAATCTTGATATTGAAAAATTGACATCAATAGACAATTGATTCACGTTAATAACAAGATACGCTCCTTTGGTTTCCTTAGATGTTGAGCGTTCATATGTTATTGAGAATTTAAGCTTTTTGAGATAAAACAGACTTAAAGTTACCTATAAAAACATTGAAATGTTCAATTTTATAATAGGTAGGGATCGGAAATTTCGGTCAAAAAATAGTTTAAATTCTGTCGTTTTTAGATTGCATTTTTTTGTCTAAATTCAGTTAAGTTTTTGGTCAATGTATTTACCGTATGAACATGTTGTAAATAATAATTTTATACATATAGAAGTTTTTATGAGTAAATTATATTATAAATTTAGTAATATTTTAATTTAAAAACAATTTAAAGTCTCAGGCTATTTAAATATATTTTAAATGTTTATCTATATAAATGTGTTGGCTTCAAATGTTTAAATTTCTTTCTCAATTTTTCGCATAGTTTAACATGCACTTAATTTTTAAATTTATTTTCTAAGACAAAAATATTTTTAAAATCTCTAATTTTCATTCAAAACCACACATATTAATCGATTTTGATAAAATTCAGTCTCTAATATCAATTTCAGGTTAGAAACCCTGAAATTGTTTTTTTTTCGGTCGAAAAATTTTAATTTTAAACTAGCCATTTTTAAACAATAATGCTTATAATAACTTTAACCGAAGTTTAATCTACAAAAATCTTTTAGGGATAAAATCCTAAATTTCCTGTCCCTAATTATAAGATTTAATTCATTTCTGGTATTTAATACAATAATAAAACAACTGAATATTTACAGAAAATGGACATGTTTTTATTCTAGTTTTTAAAGCTTAAATTTAGCTTAAAAAGTTTTCTAATAAAAAATTAAATTATTTATAAACTTTGTATTTAAAGCATTTCAATATGCAATTATATATATAAACTCAATAATTCAACATTTTACGTAATATTCACAAAATATTTTTTTTGAACACTTTCCCTTCACTTTTTTAGACCAAACCTTTTTTGATAAATATCTATATTCAATAAGCTACAATTTAAACCCTGGTTTATGTTATGAGACTCTTTAAAAAATAGCTCAAAATAATTTTTGAAAATTTTGATGCTATATAAATGGCGAAATAAAATTTTCTTAAAAAATTATTTTTAATATCACTTTGAATTGTTTAATTTTTAAAAAAGGACGCTTGAAAAATCTTTAACCGTTTTCAAGATAAAATAAAGGGATTTTTTGAAGATAGGAGTTTATTTTGAAGATAGGAGTCTTTTTTATTCTTTATGTTAATAAAGGGAGATAGGAGTCTTTTTTGAATTGTAAAATCCCTTAATAAATAATGAGAAAATTTCCCTTAATAAATATAGAGTGTGTCCACAGACGGACAGACGTACAAAGGCAAATCCATAATATGGCTTTTAGCAAAGTCATATAAAAATGTTTTGTCTAAAACACATTTTCCCTCCTAGAGCGCCCCCTATAGGACTTTTTGAATTTTTGTAAAATTCTATATGATGAGAAAAAATGTCCTCTATCTTACAAAAAATTATAGTTCAAAAATTTTACTTACGGTTAGGCCGACTTTGTTAGCTTATTATCGGTCTCTCTTTGACAAAATTTTATCTTTTTTTAACCGAAAACCGACCGAAAAATGCCTTTTTTCTGACCGAATTATCCTCTTTTTATTTATTACATTATATGAATTAGCAAAATAAAGAAATTTACATAAAATTTTAGGCTTTGATAATGAGATATGTAACAAATATATAATTTTTTAAAAGTGGCACGAATTGAGGAAAATATGAAATAATAGAATTAATTGGAAAATTATATAAATTTGGGAATTAAAACTTAATTAAAATTTATTTACTTAATAAAATCTCAAAATTTCCAGAGTTCTCCGAACACTAGATGAGAAAGAATTCTATTGATGAGGTAAACTTGACCAGCAAATGATTAGTTGTGAAAAGAAATGGAGAGGTCAGTGGGTTATCGTTTCTACTGTTGTGCTCACTTTTAAAGCTTATTGTACCGTATTTTCCTTGAAGAGTAATTCTCCTTCACCTATACAAGTAATTTCACTTTCAAAATCTTGTATTAACCTACTTTTGCTTTGTTTATTTAGCTCTGTCGGAGTATTAATGAGCCAAATCGTGCAGTATATATACTGTATACTGTTTACTATCCATTGCATATATCAAAGTTTTATATTTTCGTGATTCAAAAGATTTTTTAAAAAATATCTTAAACTAAAATAACTTTAAAAGAAAAAGTTTTTAATTAATATTGTTGAATATATTAACTATTTAATGAAATATTAGTGAAGGATTTCACATTTATTAATTTTGAAGATTCTATTCTCAAATTCTATAAGTTGTAAGTAAAAACTTTATTTGAATAAATATATCCATAATAACTGTAAAATTCATTAATTTAATAAAACTTTTTAAGACAGTATATTATTTTATTAATATTTAAACTCCAAAATTTGGAGCTTTCGGTGAGCACTCTCTCCTTCATCAGTAAATTATAAACTTATTTCGCATACACATATATATATTTAGTATTACAGTTTTTGAAAGGAAAAAGTTATATGATATAAACTTATTATGAGTTGTGTAAACAATTTCATATTTAATGGTAATAAAAATAAATATATTAATTTGTCAGTTATACAAGTTTCGAGTTTAACCTTATTATTTAAAGTAATTGCTATTTAATAGAACCTAATACATAAAAATTACTATCTTGTGTTTATATGTTTAGCTTTATTTTACAATTTAACGATTGTTTAATTAATCGATGAATAATATATTTTGTAAAAAATTAATTTTATATTTCTTCAAATTAGTGTTTTGAACATCCGGTTCTTTACTAAACTAATATTCTTTATTCAATTTTATCAAATACAGGAAAAGATTAATTGCTGCTAATTAATTGAAAAATAATTATTAAATAAATTTATTTTTTAAAGTAATTATAAAATAAGTTCTAAAATTTTTTAAAATAATGAAAAATAACATTTTTAAATTACAAGTTAATTATTTATGACACAGAAAATTAAATTAATACCCATTTATTCTAATTTAAAATTAACTTATTGGAAGTAAAAATTATTTTTACGCAAACACTAATGAATTCGTGTTATATTATATTCGAGAATATTATAACAATTAACAAGAATACGTTAGAAAATAAATATATATTGTTTTCAACAATTATTTAAAAAATAAAAATTTTCAATTCATTTACCGGTATATAGCATACCGTAATAATCAATTTGATTAAAACGAGAGGATTTAATGGAATTCTAATTAACTAAACTGAGAACATGTTCACCAGCTGTGATAAACTTATCCTTAGAATATCGATAACTATTGCTTTCAGCGTTTTCGAGGTAATATCTATAGTTAACCATAAACCCGCAAGAGTTCGATAGACCTCTTGGACTAATATCAGCCAACCAATTGATACGCCACATGACGGCACCATTTCGAAGGTGGAAATGAGCTAAAATTTAATAAAAATAAAATGTAATTTTATCAGTTTTAAAATGATTTTGAATTCAGATATAGTTTGTAACGTTAAGAGTACAGTATTATCGCATACCAACATAATTTAACGCAAAGCCTCTTCTTTTTTCGTTATATAAATAATGCGCACATTTCCTCGTTAAAGGCGTGCGAAGCAATTCTTTGAGCATTGCGTCCTCAAACCATTTGTTTGATTTAATGTACGCAATTAAAATTTGCCATATATTTTCTTCAGTATTATCTCTGCCAAAAACATAATTCTTTAATTCGAATAATTCTTCTGGTGTGACAAACGTGCTTTGTTTAACGAGATCTCCTTTTTGTATGGCTTGCATCTCCAGAAGCAAATATTCGGTAAAATTAGGAATTGGGGATAATGACGAAAATTGAGAGATTTGCGGAAATTCGCTTAAAATTTCGGGTAAAACGCGTTTAATTAAAGTATTACCTAATTCTATACCATGTAAACCTGAAATTATTAAATATTAACAAATATAAGCAACTATTGTGGGCAAACATTTAAAAAACCTTTTTGTGTGGATGAGATTGAATAAAAAATAGCGCAGTCAACAGTACTCGGATCTTCGTTGAAATGATACGAATCCGCTGAAAGTGCTGGCATTGAAATAATTGTGTTTTGAACTTCTGGTAGCTTTTTATCGATTATATCCTATTGGAATACATTATAACTTATAATTAAAATTAATTTTTATCATAAGCTATTTTATTGACAAAAAACATACTTGTATAGAGCTTGCAATAGATTTAGTTAATGCTACGTGTAATATAACGAGTGGTTCGCGCGGCAAACAGCTGTGAGTGAATACGAAACACCGTCTGTATTGACCAACTCTTCTCTTCAAATCAATCCAATTACGCATTGGATGTACGGCTTCGTATTCCGATACCTATTAATTGATATAAATAATTTGTATGCGTTATAATTAATCAAGAATTTAATAAACGAATTTAATTTAAATGATGAAAATTAATATAAAATATTGAAAATATTAATGAAAGAGTATGACTGGCAGCCATTACTTAACATAAGCATACTTTCTGTAACATAGAAGTCGGTGAGTCCCACGTTATTCGTTCTAAATTAAGAAACCCAACCGAAAACCATAACGAAAGCAGATCTTTCATTTGTGTGTTCAGAGACCGTAATCTAATTTTCGTGAACTGGTCTTCAAATGATAATTCGTTAACACAATTCTATGCAAACAAATTCAAAATTTATATCTATATTATACAAACAAAACGCGTACTAAAAGATCTGCGCGAATATCGACAATAAATTTGACGCCATTATCTAGTTTTGAAATTTTATTAAATAGATTAATATAGTTTGGCGTCAATAATGTTCGCAATTTATCGATTGCCATAAAACTGTCCGATATATCTCCAAATTCCTTAATAATTAAATAAAACATAACTTTATTAAACTTTATTAAATCGAAAATAGATATAAATTGATAAATACTTTTGCTTTATTGAAATAATTGATGGCATTTGTTGCCTGATTGACGTCAACGCATAAATTGGTTGAGATATAATTAAGTAATTTATATCTCGATTCATCGTTTGATGAGTAATAAGATTGGAATAGTTGTATGGCATCGGTCTTAACATATTAACGATATTTAATCTATTATTACTTGATATGCGGACAAAATAAAATATATTGTTATGATATATCTATAATTTCATACATCATTTGTTGTCGTGGATATATTAGTAGCGATTCTGTCCACCAATGAATGTAATGAACTCAGAAAACGATTCCATGATATAGTGTTGAATAGCATACCATTTTGTGGCTAACATTCAAATCATTAATGAATTCATTACAAATAATTTCAGTTATTATAGCTTTATTTGTTTAAAAAACATACTTTAAGCGCATATTTAGCGTTATTTAAGAGCAATTGCTTCATAGAGAGTATAAAATGATTTTTTAAAATAATTAATAATTAATAAAGAAAATAACAAATAAAAATTAATTGATAATCACTTCGAGATAATAATCAAAAACTAATAAACACATAATCGTTACGATAAAAACCTAATCAAATAAATGATACGTAAAAATATTGCGTATTTCAGTTGTTGTTGTTTTTATATGAATGATAATTATGTTTATGATATTTTTGTGGACAATAAAAGCTGTTTATTCAAACTTTGATCACTAAAACACATCACATATTAGTTTTTCTTAGTTTTAATTCAATTCAATGCATATATCATATTATTATATCGTTAGTAACCAATGGTTACGAAAAATATAATTCAAACGTAATTAATTGACGGCTTATTTTTGTTTTTTTAAAAATCACGAAAATTCATGTGAAATTCAAAAAGTTTTTTCGTGTCACACGAACATCACTTCCATAATCAATGCAAAGGCGAGGACTAATAGTGTCTCTTATGTCGAAAGCGTTCGGTTTACCGAAACACGTGACCGCAACCAATCAGTGCCAGAAAATATATCGCGAACAGAGAAAATTGGCTGAAATTACTGATATGATTCACTCTTCGTATCTCATGCATCGAAAAGTGGCTGATATACCATTCTCTTACGAAAGGCGTAAAGATTTTGACGACATTAGGCTATCGAATACGATGTCTATATTAGCTGGTGATTCGCTTTTGGCCAACGCTTCCATGGGTTTGGCGAGACTTCACAATCCTCTGGTATTTTTTTGAATTTATAACTGTTTATTCGCTGCAAAATAAATATGAAAACTTCGGTTAAGAAACTAAGAAACTATAAAGTTATGATATATTTTGGTGATTATATAAATCTACAATAATTGTTACATGAAATGATTACGCATTTTCATAACAATAATCATTTGTTACGTATTGTATGTATTTTCATAACTTATACAATAAGTTACACTTATTTCTAAATTAACGTTAAATATTGATTTTAATTGGAATTTCATTATTTTATTATTCGTAATGATTCGTACAGATTGTTGAGATGTTTTCGAAATCGATCGCTAATATTAGCGAAGGAGAGTTTTTATATATGGAAAAATTTGATGACAGCAAACAAATGGAAATGTTGGACAAATACTGTTACTTGAGTGGAGGCAGTCTTTTAGCTCACAGTTGCAAATCAGCGCTATATGTGGCCGACTATGACGAACACTACCAACGCATCGCTTTCGATATTGGAAAACACATCGGAATAGCATTTCACGTAACCATTTATAGTTAATGATTTAAGTCTTATTGCTATAACCTATTTTCTTATAGCTCTCTGATTTGTTGATACCTTATTCGGAAGATAATGGAAACGAAGATAAATTTGACGCAAATTTGATTAAATCGTCACTTAATTTATATATCGATAAAGTTGTTAAGCAAATAGAAAATTTACAACTTTCTGACGCGAGTCTTGCCTTATCTAAAATAGTATTAAGCCTTAGATGATACTAATTTTATTAGAAAATGTTTATTCAAAATGCTAATTATTGGTGCTTTAATAGCATTTAGTAGTATATTATATAATTAATAGAATTATTTTTAAATTAAAATAAACTGGTTGTAAATTATTTATGAAACTCAATTGTTTGCCACAACTAAATAGATTTAAAAAGAATATAAATATAATTAATTATTACCGATTCGTTTTAAAATAGATTATTTCCTTTTTGTTTTTAAAATTTAAATTAATTTTTTCTTAATTAATTACCAATTATTTTAATTTTATTATTTAAATCACAATATATTTTAAATATAAGGCAATGCCAGAGAAAATTTCAATATGCAAATCAATTTTTTACATTTTTAGTATTTTTCAGTTAATTACACAATTAACTTATTTAAAATCATTATTTACTTACTTAATCATGTTATATAAAGAATTTTAATTTAATTTTTAGTTTAATTTAATTTTTTTAAGTTAACAAATTTGGCTCAAACAACCATATCTATGGACAAATATACTCAAATTGAGAATAAAAATTCATAGTTTTGTTTATGAATTTTGTTAAACAAACTTTTCAATCAAAACACTCACATCTAAATTGGTTTGTTATAAAACTAATAAAATAAATTATAATTAAATTAAAATTACAAATAAATTTATAAAATTCAATATCGCAGTTTTGTTAAAATGTCCATTGGCTATAATATACAGTATAACGTTAAGAGTATAAAGTATCGATGTTTTGTTGCCATATTCTTGTTTAAAAGATTTGCTAAAGTTCTTATACAGTGCTTCACAAATCGTTTAAAATAACGCTTCAAATTTAGATTAGAATTCAAAAACATCATATTTATATTTAAATTTGATGACATATTCGAACCATTCATATAATTTAAAATAGAAATTTTTTATCTGCGAACTTCTTGTTGTTCGGAGTTTTCTGATAGATTTAAATGTTGATATTGACGACGATTTTGTTTAATTTATTTCACAATAATGATAAAAACTCAACCTTTATATTTAGCCGCTGGACATTAATTGATAAAAATACATTTATTCAAAAACTAAATTAAAATAATAAACATTATCTAAAATGTAAAACAAGTTTATTAGGAGATGGAAAGTGCCACTTATGGATGTGTCCAATTTCGACCATTATGTGTGTAAAACATCTCTCGTAGTGTTTAAAAATAACTTTATATCTGTAATGGAATATGATATCATAAATGAGCAGTAATTCAATATCAGTAATAAAAATTTATTTTCTATATCCTTTAAGAAATGATCAGATTAAGTGTAAGAGAATGTTAACGATAATGTTTATATAGATATTCCAAAATACGTTTACGGCATTGTATACATGTATTTATGTTTTGTGCCTAAAATACGTTTTTAATGTTATTAATATTAAATTGCGAAAAATCAATTTAATCTAAAATTGTTATAAAAATTAATAAATTATTTTATATCAATTTTAAGGTGAATTTTTCAGAATAATATTCTGAAAACATATTTAGTTATATATTAATACTATATCTATTTTAATAAAACCATTTTTATGAAAAATTCTATTATTCGGATTAAATAGTAATCGGATTTCAAATTATACAGAAAATAGTATTAGATATTTAAAAAATAATATAATAATTATCAGATACAGCGGCCAATAGAAAATATATTATTAAAATATTAAATCAAAGAAATCGTCTTAAAATCAAATCAAAATCAAATGAATAAAAAAAGGTAACTAATGTTTATTGACTAAACAAACAAATAGATAATGGCTATAGAAATACGATCGTCATATAAATGTTTAATTAAGAGAAAAAACATATAAGTAAAAGTATGGTCTAAAAGATTAAAGAAAGCTAACACAGTATATAAATGTATACCTAACAGATCCGAGTCCATCACGCAATGCTCGTCTCTTCGCCATTCGTAATAATGCTGATCTTTTCACGCGAAAACAACAAAAAATAGCATTAAGAAATGTAAAGCTTTTGAAATGCAGTGATAATAAGTATAAAACTAGTATAAACGAAAGCCATGTGAAACGAACACAGAATAACATAAAAGAAAAATGTCACAGAAAAAAGCGTCTAATAAGAGATTTTTGTTTGACAAGTGAGAAGAATGTCACAGTTAAAGAAACGTCGGAACAAAAATAATACAAAGCTAACAATTTATATTTCTATATAAAGTATTGTAAGGCTGATTTAGTTTTAACGATTTTTAATAGTTTCTAAAAACTGTTTCGGGCGCCAGACGACCTGACCTTACG
>JAQGAW010002433.1:0-15225 GCA_034698025.1 Phthiracarus crinitus | reverse complement strand
TATCGAAAAATGTAAAAACATTTTCGAAAACGGGTCGATTCGGGTGTAAAACTTAAATTCGGGTAATATCGGGTAATTTAGTCTAATTCGGGTAAAATCGGGCAAATTCGGGCATACCCGAATTATCCGATTCCTGTTCATAAGATTCTGTTAGAAAAATGAAATTGAATATAATAATTATCTTTAATTACTTGGTTTACGCGTCAATAATTCTTTGAAATGATTGAGCGCACCGTCGAAGTCATTTTGACGGAATGTCAAATCAGCCATCATCTAAATTAGTAAAATTGTTATTTTTGTGATCAAAAATCACACTTTTAATGATTATATCCAATTTTACCAAAACTGGTTCATCCAATTCAGGCGAGTGTTTCAGTATTGTCGTGCAATAGTTGTGCGCGACATCGAAATTATGGTTTAATGCTTCTAGTTTTGCCATTGCCATCAATATCTTTAAAAATACAACAAAATTAGAATATTTAATTGAAAATCTTTTAAGCAAATTACTTCAGGATTGCTGTCATCATAATTCAACGCTTCTTTATATATTTGCAACGCTTGCTTGTTATCGCGCAAATGAGATGATATTAATTCTCCCAATTGTTTGCATAAACTGTTTGGAATCAAAATTTAAAACTATAAAACTCCATTAAACTAAATCAGATTTGTGGTTCAAACCCAATAGAAAACACTCTTTGTTGGGGCAATGAGTCGGGCTGTTCTACTGGTAATCGACGCATGAGCCTAAATATAAACGAAACCAATTTCGATTACCGATAACTGTACAATATTTCTAGTAGTGGTGTCACTCATACTTTTGATTAGTGAGATGAGCGCGTTTTAATGTTGAGATTGCGGTTTCCTTTTTATCGATGTAAAGTAGAACCTGAGCCCATAGGTTAACCAGTTTCACTTCGCATTCGATGCTCGATAAATCCTGACCTTTATTGTCGTATTATAGTCATATTCACGTATTTAATTATAAGTTATTTAAAATATACAAAATTTCAGCAATTACTTTGATTATCGGATATTTCTAGAGCGTTCGTTATAATAGTCTCCGATTCTTTATATCGCTTCAAACCATACAATAAATGAGCCAAATCGTATCGAAACGTGTTTTGGCCACTAGTTTTTATTACCGCTTTATAGTACGTGACTGCCTATTAAGCAAAACATTTATAGACACAACTATCGTTTCGAAAATTTTTAAATATAACAAATATAACAACTGGTAATACCTTTTCATAGAAATGTGTTTTGATAAGCGCTTGACCAACTTTTCTGGTTAAAACCCAATCTTTCGGATTCTTTTTCAATGCCTGCTCGTATATTTCGATCGCGTTTTCTGGCTGTAAATTTATTCATAAACTTTAAATTATAATTCAAAACTTTAACTTTAATTCTTTTTGATATGACCTCAAGAATATTCATATACGCGTCACCGAGCATTAAATATGACTGTGTTGTCGGTATTTTATCCAGAATTTCTCTAATATCATAAGAATAATAGCATTTTCAAATGTATATAATTAATTCAAACTTTTTATAGAATTTTTTTTGTTTATTCTGCACATATTTTTAGTATTTATAATTTATAAAATAATACACAAAATAATCTATATTAGGCTGAGATATTAAATTTAAATGATAGTTCAAATTTTATGGTATTATTGACACAATTAAAAGCACTTTTAAAATGTGGACATACGGTAGTAATTATTTTACATAAATTTTAAAAAATACTATACTTATAACTTAAACAAAAAGCTTGTATCGCTTAACCCAAAGTTTATTATCACATCTATTTGTTATCACGATTGTACTCTTATTTTAGAATTAAAATATCATTTTCAATTGTTGTGTGCATAGATATTACTAAATAAAGTGCATACAGTAATATCATTATTAGATATATCACAATTTTCTTAGGGATACTTTGATAGCAAAACATTAAGAAATATCCGAAATAGAATGTAAAATTTGAGCAACAATAAGGTATGAACAAAAAACTGGCACAATAACATAAATATGACTTTACATTACCACGACAGTCTTCGTCGCATATTTCTTCGAATATGACTTACAAACCTGTAACAATCGGCATACAGTCGCCTATCTTTTCGAAATTTGAGGTAAATGTTTGCCATGATTTCGCGCGACCGTACGAAGTGTTCGCCCTGATCGACATTGATCTCTCTGAGTACACTCAACGCAGTGTCCACATCACCCCTTGCCTGTGCCAGTTGAGCGTTCGCTATTAAAATCCTTCCCTCGTCTGACGTGCCCTTACATTCGTCCAATAAATCATTGAGGAGTTTTCCGGCTTCCGACTAAAATTTGCTTATTATTGAACCGATTCGACGTAATTATTAATTTTAAACATTTACCGTTTGTCCGAGAAGTGAGTGTATGTCAACCATTTGCAAATACAGCGATATTTTGTCGTTTCTGATAATAGTATAATTACCTTTTTTGTTCATATTAGCTGAAAACAAAATCACATTCAAATTTTTGGCATAAAATAATTAATTAAAAATAGTCACAACGAATAAATTATAGACAAACCGAGCGTAGTTTTTAACATTTTCAACGCTTCCTCATATTTTCTTTCATTCTTAAGCACAGATGCTTTCGTTAATATGTACGATATTTGTTCGCGTATCTATTGATTTACAAAATTCAACACAAATTAATACCGAATTACGATTGTTTGATGCGAAACAATAACAAAGTAAAACCGAATAGAAAAAAGTGTGTCACACCTGAAAATTATGGCTGAGAGCCATTTCTAAACTCTTATTAGCGGTTTGATAATTTCCGTGATATAATAATATCTTAGCCATCAGTAGATGTCCTTCACTGAAAGATTGATTCTGTTCCAGACATTTTTGCAATAAACTGATGGCTGCATTCGCGTCACCGCTTAAATATTTTACGGTTGCCATCAAAAATAGTGGCTCTTTTTGTGAGGGACACGCGTTAACTAAAGGTTGAAGAATATCTTTCACTTGTCGTAGCGTTGCTGGCAATGGTTGGCCGAGATTTAACGGTTCGTTTGGCGAAAGTTCCAAATAAAGTTTTGCCACATTTATGATCAAATCTGGATCTAAGTTTATATAGTATGCGATACCTAATGGCAAACCCTATTGAAAATACCCAATTTTGATTTATTTATTTTTTCGTTTTAACTATAAAATTGAAGACTTCGATCACACCTTAATTATTTCCAATTGATATTCTACTATTTTGTCCAAATAGTTTTGTATCTCAAACAATGATTTTCCTCTTTTCTGTCCCGACAGCGCGCAAACGTATAATAAATCCTATGATCATTTAAGTATATTAGAGAAATCAAATTATTAGTAAACATAATAAACTCAAAGCTCACTTTGTTAAGACCAGCTGCTTTATTAAGCTCTTCAAGAGAGTTAATTTGTTCCTCAACGCCAACTTGTTTGTCTATAAGCTGACAATGAAGAAGACCAGTCAATCCACTAATACTCGTTTCGTCCACTTTAGTAGCGTTTCGATAATATCGCTGCGCATCCACCATACGTCCTGTTATTTAATTGTTTAATAATTAAATAATTAGTACTAAATAAATATAATAATCTTAATGTATGGGTACCTAATAATAAACACTGTGACGCTTGTTCGCAGATAAACTCAATATTAGTCGGTTGGAGAAAAACCGCTCTATCGATCAGTGTAGTTGTATGGCTTAATATTTCTTTACTCTTGTCTGCCTGAAAATATAATTCATAATGATTTTCGCTGTAAAAAACATATAGCTGTTACCAATCGTGCGAATAACCTCGCAGTTTCAAAGTATAGATAAGCGTTCTTCGGTTCACGAATTTGGAACGACGCAATCAAATCGACGAGTCGTGATGATGCCTAAAATAAATCATTTAAAATAATAATACACAATAAGCTTTAAACACTATTGTTAATATTGCAATAAAACTTACAACTTGTTCGTCATTATCCCACGCGAGACTGTGTAACACGAGATACCGCTGAGCCTCCAAACAGTGTTTATCGATAGCTAACGCGCGAAATGCTGTGTCCACTACTTGTTCCCAGTCTTTAAGGCAAGCTTGAAGTTTCATCTTTTCGATAATTGCGGGCAAAAATCGCGGATACAAAACTATGGCTTGATTTAGCTGTTCGATACCCGACAAAAACGAGCTGTTCTTCTCATAAACTTTTGCTTTTCCAAGAATCACTTCGGGATCATTTCTATTTCAAATAAATTCACAAATTCAACAAAAAAGTAAATTTAAATGTCACTGAAATTTACTCTTTCGACGATATATCAAAGTAATTCATAGCCGAATGATTGAGAGCATTAATTTCCGCATCGGTTCCGCAAAGTACTTCCAGCCAACCTTTTAGAATGAGTCCCTTTAATAAAATTTCAAAATTATCGATGACTCTTATGGTAAAAAACAAAGATAATCATGATTTTGAAATGTTGGTTAACACCTCTTTGAAAGAAGGCGATACTTTGATCATTCTGTCGATATACTCTTTTGCTTTGTCTAGTTTTTCAGATAGTAATAGAAAAAGACCAGCGAAATACAATGCCTAAATTGAATTGTTTTTAAAATTATAATAATTTTATAATATTATTGATTTAATAAATAACTGTTTCATTTGCTTGTTTTCTAGTTTCTCGTAATTTTACTTCCAATTGAGTTACAACTTCTTTATCTATTTTTAATAATTTTTTAGTAATGAATCTATAGTTTTGAATATGTATTACCAATTATTTGGCATTTTTTGTGAGCATATATTAATGCAAGCAAAGAAGCAATTAATAGATCACGATTAGACTGGCACTGATCGAGTTCTCTAATGCCATCCTGAACGCGATCTGCAAAATATGATAACACTTATTCACATAATTCTTATAAAACGGAATATTTAAAATAAAAAAGAATAATTTTTTGTGATGGTTTTACATGCCTTCAAACGCTAGTGAAATGCCATAATAAAACCTATACTGTTGTTCTCCTAGAAAAGGAATATATAGTGAATATACTTAATATAATTAGTGTTAGTGTGTGTAAACGAATAAACACGAATGCATAGGAATACATACCGGGATACATACGAATACCTTCGAGAGCGCTCGAAGCCATACTTCTATACATTTTGTTTAAGCAATAATAATGAATTGTTCCCTAAATTATTATTGATAAGGATTCAATTAAATACTGAATTAATTTGATTGCACAGTAAATCTTACTCGTAAAACAATTTCATTAATATTATCGCCAGACATTATTTTTCAATAACTATTAAATATTAAAAAATATATAGAATCACATAATGTAAAGTTTATCTTTGAATTTCGATCACCAAAAAACAAGTACGTTTACTGTGTTTAAATGAATTTGTTTTAACACAACAAACTTTTTACTATAGCAACTCATAATAATAAAGTGTAATGCATGTGAATTTGTCTATATTTCTAGACAAATTAATAAACTGTTAACAGAGAAAATAGTTTTATATTAAAAATTAGATGCTTTTAATTATTTAGATAACGTTGAAATATTTTCATTATGAGATCGATTTATTTCATTATATTTAGTATTTCTAACAATATGATAATAACTATATGAATGAAATCTATGAACTTCTATAATACTGTATTGTGACAAAAATACAGAAAATATATTTCCACTCTTTTTATTTAATTTTGAAAATAATTTGCTTTAAAAAACTCACTCATTTCTATTTTTTAAAACTTTTTATTTTTAATACAACAAAAAATTCACATTTACAGTGAACTGAATAGTTTAGAGCCAGACACTCAAGTGTTTCAATTGCTTTACAGCTATCATTATCTTTAAAAAATAGAAATGAATTGTGACAACAAAAATAAAAAATATTCTGAAAAAGCCACTCAATTATTTTATTTCATGCTGTATTCATTAAAAAGAATTCTATAAAATGAAAAATATAGAAAACTAAATGCACACTCGTTTAATATTTATAAATTTAAAAATATTTATTTAGTTTTTCCTGACAAATTTAACTCTTAATTTAACTTATAGTATGGTTTACATAAAAAATAAAATAAAATATTGCTTAAATTGTGTATTACTCGCCTTTTAAAAAGTTAACTTTTTTTCATACATTTGGATTGTTTATACAGAGTATTAAATAAGCTTAATGTTGAGACATATTTAACCCCAAACTAAGCTTAATGTTTTCAAATGTAATTTATTTTTTTCTTTTCTCAAAAAGTTATAGTAAATCCCAACTAAAAAAATTTCAATAGAGTTTCGCCCTTTCCTGGAATAAAATAAAAGCATTTATTTGTTTGGGAATACTCTGGTCACTTGTTTTTATTGATTGTGTTTTTATAACAAAAAACATTCACTATAACAACATCGAACAAAATGTTTGTAACTTGTGATTCGGAATAAAAACGTGATATACTTTCATCGATTTATTCTGCTGTATTCAAAAGGGAAAAGTTTATTAACTGATTGCGATCATATAAGTTTTTTCTAACTCATACAAGAATGGGTAAAGTGTACTCAATATTTAACTTTTATCCTTTTGCTAAACAAGTGGCAGAAACAAATGAAAGTGATTTATTTCATTTAGTCAGCAAAAATGACTACAAATCGCTCGCGAAAATGATAGAGAATGGCGTTGACATGTCACAAAAAAATGACGATGGATTCACTTTGCTACACATGGCTGCAGAATTAGGGCACGAAGAATGCATTCGCATTTTATTCAAATATAATGCAATAGATGTGAACTGTAGGGACAGCACCGAAACGCCGATCGGACTGTTTCAGACCACACCACTACATTTGGCCGCTTCTGAAGGATGGCCTAATATAGTGTTGTGTCTCATTGAAAATGGAGCGGATGTTAACGCTGCCAATATTGCTGGCTGGACACCATTGCATTACATGATTATCAATGAGGAAATAACTTCGGGAAACTTACACGCACTCATAATATTATTAAATTCTGGAGCTGATGTTAACCGTAGAGACCTGAATGGGAATCTTCCACTCGAGACTGCTATACTTTATGGTCATTACGAAGTGACGCGCATTTTATTAAACAATGGCATTGATATGGAAAGTTTGCAATCAGTGGATCCTAATTTGTTAGAACGCGATGATGTTTATCAGTGTATATATCTGTGTATTAATGCTGGCTGTTATAAAGTTATCGATAAATACGACGTTATTAAGTATATCATTGAAAGCTCGAGTATTGACTCTGATTCCAAGTTTATAATGGATAGAATCGATACTTTATTGAGTTTTAAGTCCAGCGTTCAAAGTTTGAAGCATTTGTGTAGACTTTCAATCCGAAAGCGTTTGTCTTCATATAGAATTAGTTACGTTAGCGATGACTTAGAATTACCTGACTTTTTACAGAGTTATTTACTTTTTGAAGATTACTAACAGAATAAGTGTAAACGATTTAAATATAGCTTTCGATATAGATTTAAAGATTTTGAAAATAACTGAGACATAAGTTTACTGTAAATATTGTGATCGTTTATTTTACAAATCTAATACAGTTTATAATTCTTTTATTGTTCAACTTTTCCAAATTAATTATAATTCCCAAAATATAAATCTGTAACAATTTTGTAATAATAAAATAATAAATTCAATAATAAAATAATTCACATCGTATGTCAGTACAGTTTTTAATTACAGAAAGTTTGATTCGTACTCTCAACTTTGATACACGTTTAACACATTGATCATTCATTAGCTATGCTTTACCAATAAATTCGTTAATTTGTTGCGTATCTTTTCAAAATTATGCATTATGTTATTTTACTATTTGAATTCTTTCAAAATCATTTTATTCGTGCGTGAGTGTAAATAAAATATACACGTGTCTGTAAGCCATGATAATAAATTAAAAATATAGTATTTAAGTTTTTTTAAAACTTTTATTAAAATTCTAAGCATACTTTTTATTCATAATTTTTAAAGTTATTATTTAAAATTCCTTACTCTTTTCTTGTTTCTTTAAATGCTTGCGTACTTTTTTAACCGTAATAACTAAATAATCATAAAGTGTGATAAAAGATAAACCCAGCCTAAAATAAAAATATATCATATTTAGTAATGAAAAAAATTCAGCCAACAAATAGTACAGTGTTTTCGCACAAATTAAAGCATGATTTAGACAAGTGTTTCGAATAAGTTTTATTATAAAAATAATTATAACTAAAATAATACTAAATTTAAAATTGTCTTTACAAACCATAGCGATAATAAACCGCCCAAACTTCCGAGAAAATCAGTAGAAGTAGAACGCGGACGGTATATGTAAATTATATCGTTGTTGTACTTAAAAAATACTTGTATTATAGCGCTATAATTCGAAAAAGCTGTTTCCATGTCTTTTTGCGGTCCTAAAAGTTCGTAATTAAATATTTGTTCGTCACAATCAGGCAAACAAATTCGTTTGCATTTGATCGCTATATTTCCTCTAAACTGCTTATTTCGAGCGAATTCACCAAAATTACACATTAAATAATTGTCATCCGATGTATTATAAATAGTTGGTATCATTGGTATAACGCAGTCGTTTGATGCTTTAAATATAGTTTGAGCGCAGTTGTTGTAACAGAAATCTGTTGAACTTAATCGGTTATATTGTTGACAATTTGTTCCGTAAGGGTATGGCAATCGTATAATAGATTTTTTGTCAAAAAATAAATTATATTTATAGCCTTTAAGTAAAATAGCCCTGAATTGATTTGTCCAAACAAAATAGTTATCCGGTATAACGTTTGACGAATGCACTAAAGTGAACACTCGAGATTCATCTGTGAAATTAAGAAATCTTATTATTATTTTGTTAAAGTAATTTGAATTTTTTAAAAATATTGTAAAAAAATTCTATTTCATAGGAAGGTTTCTATAATTTTTTAAAAAATTTTCTAAGGTTTGTGGGAATTGTTGCAATTAAAAGTATAAACACAAAAATTAAATAAATTTTCTCTGGTAAAAGTACACTTTTTTTCTGTGATAGTTAATTTTAGCTATAAATTTGGTTAAATAAACAGAGATTTTTAAGATTTGGGGGTTATAACACATTTTGTCAAATTTGGTGTTTTTGGTCAAATTTGGGATTTAACCAAATATCTGGTCTCTGATAATACTTATGATTATTAAGTTAAGATTAGAGCTTTACTACAAATTCAAAACAGCGTAATCAAAAATAAACACTCGTTAACTGATTATTGGCATTTTAATTATTGCTTATACAGTATTGTTGGCCAACTATATATTATCTTTATTTTTAAAGCAACTGTACTTTTAAACTAAATTGGCCATTTTAGAATTTCTTAATAAAAATAGTCAATGGACGGACGGACATCACAAATCCAATAGCTCCTTTTACAAAGCAATAACTAAACGCGATGAGTCTTTATGACCACCTTATATTTTTGGCCAAAATTTCAAAAATTTATCGTTCAAATTATTTGAATTTTTCGAGGGCGATAACAGGAGGGCGTTTTAGACTTTCAACTGGAAAAAAATTTTAAAACATTTTGATTCGACGGCAAAAAAGTTGTCGCTTAAATTCAATGAGATTTGTCCCCCTTTTAATTTTGAAAAAATGTCGAAATTTGACCCATTAGACCAATAGATAGTGAAACACCCCGTTAACAAATATATAATACAACGTACAATACAAATACTAACCAAAAAATAATGTTTCGACTTCATTTTTTACGAATATATCCTCTTCTAACGCTAAAAATATCATTTTGTGCGTATTATAACTATCGTCTCTCTTACCGGAATCCAGTGACAAATTTTGAACAGTGTTGCGCGCAAATAAATTACTGAAATAAGTGACACATTCAGTGTTGAAGTTCATACTAAATACTGGTTCACCGAATTCGCTGCAATTTATTTTAATGATATGTGTTAAACCAATTTGAACGTAACAGTGAACTCGTGGTAAACGAAAATAATTAACCGAATGATTTACGTATTTTGGGTAATGTGCGGCATAAATGCTAAGGAAAATTTTTTCAAGTTCATCCAAAGTATCTCTATTATAGCCATCTTTCCGTAATGCTTCGGTAACCGTTAAATTAAATGTTTGATTCTGTTTGAGCATCAGATCAGCGTCTTTCAGAAAAAATCGATTCGTAAAGCAAATACTAATTGATGGATATTTATCTGAGCGACCGATTTTTATGTCTACTATAGTGGCATATTCGAGATAACTTTGTAAATGATACATAGCCTGATATAATAGCATAATTAAACAAAATAATACGACTACTGTTCGCACAATTACAGTCCAATTACGTTTGATATAACTAACCAACATTTTAGAAGTTCTTCCCGTATATCTCAGTTTATTAAAATAACTAATTTTTTGGATTTACTTTTTTGATCTAACTTTCTTACGTGTATTTGTTTAGATCATACTTTGATCGTAAGTTCTTTTAATTTGATAAATTAGTTTTCTTTTCCTATTGTTGTTATAGAAACAATTCTTTCAAAATATTTATTCAAGCTCTGAGTAAAACACTTTCGCAAGTTTTTCGGATAAATCTATTTAATAATTCAGTGTTTATACTGTTCAAGATTAATATGAAATACTTTTTTATCTCAACAAACATTTGATTGACATGAAATGAAAAGTAATTAATATATAAGCATTATAATAGACTTTACATCGGATATCCAACTGGTAAATTTTTTTAAGAAAAAAGAATAAAGTTATTTGAAAATTCTTTGACTATTTCATCAAATTTCTTTGAGAAAATTAACAAAATTCTTTGATTTTTCTTTTATAAAATTAAAATTCCGTATTATTCTCTAACATTTCTTTAAGTGTAATTTTTATTTTAAATCAAGAATTAATTTATATAAAAAGTTAATAAAATAATTACAGTATTAAATAAGATTGTTTTTGAAATTCTAACTATTTTCTAAAAAATTAATTTACAAAATTCTTTGAAATTCTATTCGAAAATTTTAGAATATTATCTATTTTTTTGAGTATAATAAAACTATTTGACATTTGTTGATCAAAGAATACTTTACACAACATTTAGGGTTAGGGTTATAAGAAATTCATAGAATAACAAATTTAGTCTTAATTCTGTCGGTTTGTGAAATTTAGATATGGTGTTATATGAAATGACCTATCGATAAACAATCATAATCGTTATTTTGGTGATTGACTTCATTAAATAAAATTAAATCATGAAAGAAAGAAAAAAATGAAAACTAAAATAAAATATTAAAAGGGTAATTTTGACTATTTTCGGACTCTTTTGCTATCAATTTCGGACAATTAGTTATCTTTTAAGCAACAATTTCATATTAACCAAACAAGTTATTTCAAAATTTTTAATTATCAACATGTGATAGAATGCTGATCTCATATAAGGATAGAAATCCTGTTTTCAAATAACATTTTTACTGATAATTTAATATCGAATTATAGTCACATTGTTAATCAAGTAATGTTAGTATAAAATAAAATCGCAATCGCAGTAATTTTTTTCTTCTAATATTTTTAAATATACATAAATTTTTTAAGATTTTCATATTAACATTTTTCTAATAATATTTTTTAAAATATTGTAATTAAAATATTTTTATAATATAAAACTACACATTTTCTAGCTATAATTTAGTGAGTAATAATATTAATTAATACACAAATTTTTAATATATAAATTCGATTCGTTTTATTTACTATATAATTATTTTATTAAATTAATTAAATTTATTGGTTTACAGATTTCATGGCGTTTAACAAGAATAAAAATAAAATAGAATAATATACCTCATGCTAATAATCACTCTTCTTTAATCAAAATTCTTGAAAAATCTACCTGAATGCGCATATATAATAATTCACATAAAATAAATTCGATTCTTAATTTAATTTTCTATTCACTTTTTGTTTTGACTTCACCGCCTTTTACACACACAAGCATTGTTAGTTAAACAATGAAGAACAGCGTAGAAAAATTTTGACTATAAATTACATTTATATTTTATATAATTTAAACAATAAAACAAACACACAGAAAATAAATAAAATAAAATTTATATTTTCAAAAATTTATATGTATATACATCTATAATAAATTATTCTTTCAAAAATATTGAAAAGTAAAGGTTTCAGATTGATTCACCCCAACAAATGCATAAATGATTTTGCTAATTAAAGCACTTAAACACATAGATATAAATTAAATAAGGGAAAAGGATTTAGATTAATAATTTTCGATCAAATAATTTTCAAAACAACTAATTAAACGGATGCATTAATTTTTGAGTTCCTGATTGAAATCTAATTTTTATAAGTAGCTCACGAGAATTTTTATCTTATAAATGCTTTAACTTATCCGTTAAATATTTTACAGATAGTATTACTGGTTTATAGAATGTTTAACCCAAAAATAAAAAACAATAGAAAGTTTGAAATCAAATTAGCAATTTTAATCTAATTTTATTTTTTGCATTATAAATTTACATTAATTTTAGAAATATATGTTAGAATTTACAGAAGTATTTAAAAAATAATTTAACAATATTTGTCATATAGTTTTTTAGAAAATTATTAACAATCAGGTCTAGTGTTGACCAGTTCTGGAAAATTGCACGCATGATTAACATTGTCCCAAATAGTGCCGACAACACACTGAGACAGGTGTGCCTCGCCATCAAAACACCAGTAGTATTTATTACAATCAGTTTCGTGGACGAAGAATTGATTATCTTTGCCAATACATGATAATTCGTTATTAGGATTTGTTTTAGGATTATTCGCTGATATATTCGTAGTATTTGTCGGTGGAGTAGAAATTACTGATGAATTACAAACAATGTTCTTTAATGGGTTGAATTTCGAAAAAATTCTGGTAAACTCAAGCTCTGACTGAACAATACCAGAACAATGAGGCGAAACACTGCCATCAGCGCATCCACCATTGTCTCTACCGATAGACCAAAACGATAAAAATGAAATCCCATTAACATTAGCCCAGTCTACTAAATGCCTCGCATGTGATATCTCAAAAGATTTACCATTAAAGTTGCGGCCAATCATCGGTGTTATGCCTAACATACCGTACAATTCTGAATCACACTTATTTGGCCAAAATTCTTTAAGTTGTTTAATAATATCTTCGGAAACATCAATGATAGCGTCGTCCCACGATGTCTTCGTAGACCAGAACTCCATCGCCATTGGATTAATGAGATCGATTCGAACTTTATTTTTGATCGCATTCTTCAATAACTCAATTCCAAGCGCAGGATTGAGGCCATAATCCTCTCCCTGAACCATAACAGTAAAACTAACTTTTATGTTTGGGTTTTGGGTTTGAAGTAAAGCTAAAGCTTGATTGAGGAGATCAAAAGAAATTGGCGCTTCGATGTCCACATCTAAATGAGTGGATCCGACATAATCTAATACTTTCTTGTAAGCGCTTGCAAGTTGTTGTGGTGTTTTGCAGTTGATTTCGAGGTACGGTCCGGCGGCACCTCCTGTTGCGACCACCAGTTCTCCTCCGATTCCGTTAATTTCATTAATTTGTTTCGTTATAAACTCATCATTTAAATCATATTTCGCGCCCCACGTTGGCTCACATTCGCCGTGTTGTCCCGAAGATATAAATGCTAATGTGAATGCTTTTACGCCAGTCATTTGGTAGACCTCTATCATATCGAGTCCTTCTTCCGTAATGTCAATGTATGGCGCAAATGTAATACCTATTAATATATGAAGAATTATTTAAATAAATTTATATTTTAGGTATAGATTTTTACATTTTATACGCGCTGTAAATATAGCACAATAAACGCATGCAATAATAATTAAATTTAAAAAAGTACACATTGTTTTTAGCAAACTTTATTTCTAACGTAAGTTATTATTAAGAAACCGTTCTGTTTAATGATATGGAGATTCAAACTTTGCTTTTATTACGTTAAGGCTTATCTCATTTGAGTATTGTGATACAATTTATCAGTTAAATTGAAAATTAATAAGCTTTAACTGTATATATTTGTAATGCCTATATAACATTAATTTTTAACTTTATTCCATTTATTTAAATTATTTTTTTTGAGAATTTAAAAAATTTTATAGTAAGGGATAGCAATTCATATGGTTATAGATGAGCAAAAGCGCGCCTTAGGACTTTTTGACTTAAGGCGCGCCGGGTCTTTGCTGGTTCAGGTCCGAGTCCAGGTCCTTCAAAACAAAATAAGTACAGATTCAGGTTCAGCTTAAATGAGTTCAGGTTCAAGTAAGTTCAGGTCCGAGTCCCCAACTGTTCGGACCTGGGACCTAAATTTATAAAAAATATTACCAAATTCAACTCAAATAATTTTATATTTTTAATTAACTAAATTTCGTTGCACCTGAATCATGTAAATAGGCAGTAGGTAAAACTGATGTACATTTTTTCTTAATAAATAAGAATTTTTTTAAAGGGGGATAAACATATTATTCTGACGTTTTCCTATTATAAACTAGGTCTTGAGTCCTTGTCCGGGTTCTTGAAAAATCTTTAGGTTCGGGTCTCGAAATGATCTGTGAGCCCCAGGTTCAGGTGCGGGTTTTTGTTAGAATCCTTAAGCACCCGGACCTGCTCATCTATAAAATTTATATTTCGGTTATGTTTATTTATTTCTTATAAATATTCAAAAAATTGAACAAAAATTGAATTTATAAATAAATTTCGTTAAAAGGGCCTTTCGTTTCTGTCTGTCTGTCTGTCTGTATAATAAATTAATTTATATTATGAATTATTGTCTAATTCTCTACTCTTATAGCCTATTAAAGATATTAATAGTAAGGTATTTGATTTATCAAACAGTGTTTGTTAACTTTAATGGGTTTTAATACTTATGTTTGAGTGCTTCCAAATAAGGCGAGAGACAATAGAGAATGATACGAGAATTTTTCTGATGAACTTTTAAAAATTACTTTGCGTACAGCAGTTTTAAGAAATATTGAATGGAATTCAATTTATAGCATAACGTAAAATAAATAAAAGCGCTTTAAGCAAAAGAAATCGCAAAATATTGCAGCGTTGCGTATTTTAAGAGACATATCGAGCGTAGTCGCAAACATTGAACTTATTTAAATGTCAAATACGCTTATAGATTACGTATTGATGAACAGTTGAGCACACAAATAAGTTTTGACGTGTCA
>JAQGAW010002432.1:0-15225 GCA_034698025.1 Phthiracarus crinitus | reverse complement strand
TTGTACCTATGTGATTCGATATCGTATGTCAGCGAGTATGTCACGACATACGCCATAGAGATAATGTTAAAAATACATTTTTATTTGATAGGTGATCGTATGCCTGACATATTGTATGTCATTTATTAATAGCCACTTTTTAATGTGTTTTAGTTTTAATGTTAATAATCTAACTTTTATTTTAATCAATGTACGCATTTTGCCCTATATTTCCTTTACGGAATTTTAGAGCTGTAATATTTCCTTTACGGAATTTTAGAGCGGTATAGGGGTTTGTCACTGTTTTATATAAGGCGTTGGAAAACATAAACTTCTCAGATGTTATTTTGGGAGGGGATCTAAATTTTTGTTTTGAAGATTCTGAATGTTCTTGTAGTATGAATGTTAAAGATCACCGTAATGCTAATAATTTTCAAAAACTGTTTGATAAACTGAGTCTCGCGTTTATTCATTGATAATTCATACACATATGAAAGTGCATCTAAAGCTAAATTGGATGATGTGTTGGTCCAAGAAAAAGGATGCATTAAGAATTTTAAATATCACATTAAATGATGTGGTTTTTCAGAATACGCGGCACAATGTTTTTCCTTTTAATTTGATAATAAGCAAACAGTTTTGACATTTAAGATGTTTAATATAAACAAATACATCTTAAGAGATAATTATTTATTTAAAAGAATAGAAAGTAGTCGTGATTTTTGGTTTAGAGATGACCCATATATGACATACTTGTGTTTCATTAATACTCTCCAAAGAGAGTCTAAGCACGTTTCTATTCAGTTCTGTGCTTCAGTCAATCGGGAGGATATCAGCGAATTTAAAAAATATAATTACAATTATGAATATGAGAGAAATATAGGTGTATACTAAGATTAAAAAAGGATATTTGGGACTATTATAATTTAAAGAAAACTAAAAATTATCAAATTAATGAAATCAAAATGTTAGAAATTAATGGTGAAATGATCACCAATATTTATATAATTAATAAATATATATATAATTTCTTCTCGGATAAATATTCAGATAATAGAAAAGATTTGTTTATGACTGAGACTATTGAATTTATTTAGAGATATTTGCTTAGACTCTGATTTTTCCCGTCAAATGTTAGACAAAGGAATAGGACTTTTTAACATTGATGTCCTCTGTGATCCTTTTGTTGTATTGCACACTATAGAATTAAAGGATAATAACGATTACTGTAGGATATACTATTCCTGTAGTAACTTCATCGAACTGGAAGATAGAATTAAAAGTTTAACAAAACCGGGTCATACTAATAAACTTATATATATGTTTATAAAAAATACGGTTGCTAGAAGACTTTTTTTAAGGAAAATAAATGTGATTTCTATGACACTTTTGTTCTCCAAATTATATATTGATGTTTTTTTTATAGAATTAGAAATAATGCTATATTTAATGAATTAAACTGTTATGAGAGAAATATAACACCTTTTACTGTATGTGCACTGTGTAACGAATATGAGGACACGAACGAACACTTTTTTGTCACGTGTAACTATTTATCGGATATTTTAGATATTTACTTGAGATTATGTGAGGAATTTAACTTAAATATTAATCGGGAAAATTTGTTAAAATTTGATGAGAGTAGCAATGAAAATATAATGATAAATAACGGCATGAGAACTGTATGGTTAAAAGCCTGTCAATCGGTTAAGAAAATTCATACAAGGAGAGACTCAATATGATCAGTTTTTATTAAAAGACTAATACAACTCTTACTTTCTTAACTGTTATTACGTTATGTTTTATACTGGGAATTAATTACAAACTTTTTAAAGTTTTGGCGAATTACATCGCGATCGCTACTGGAAGCACTGCTGCTTTTGTAACGATTATAGTATTCTGTTAAGAGAAACCAAAGATTATTGTATTACACTGAAAAAAGGGAATATAATCGATACTTTTTAAGTATCTGTTTATTGATATTTTTGTGTCAATATTATTTTAATATCTATGTATCGGATAAGACTTCTTATCGTTCTCAAAGAGGTAAAGGTTTTTTCTTAATTTTTATTGAAAAATTATATACCTCTAGCAGACACAAAGTAAAACGTAATATTGTCGCGTATTTTAGAAATGTTGATATAGTCTCGAAAGATATTACTTTTGGGCGATTTAATTTCTAAAACCTCGTTTACTATCATCTTTGATGATATGGTAACCTTTTAACTCGTAACAAATTATTTATATTTTAACATTATCCGACTATTTATCAATAATTGTTGCAGTCTTTTAAAATAAAATAAAATCATTAGAAAAGAAAATTAAATTTAGCTTTTGTACGGTAAGTTGAATTTATTATTAAACATCTATTTTTTTTATTCATCTACGAATTTTATTCGTTTTAAATAATGGTTAATTAACGATTTTCGATGCAATAATAATGAGTTTAATTTTGTCGAATTAATTTAATTTTAATAAATATTAACATCATTTAAATAAAACTTAATTAGAATTTCAAACTTAATAGATATAGCTATTATTGTAATGAAATTGAATAATTGTAAAAGTTATTACTTAATACTTAATTGAATACATTTATTTGAAAAAATAAGCATTTATTCTTTCGAATCAATTTTAAGTAATTTTCTGAAAATTTAGTTTTTAAATATATAATAAAAATTTAATGGAAGCTTTGTTGTTTAACCGCGAGTTTTAAAATTTTGAAACACCCAAAAAGTGCAATAACATGTATAAAACTAACCGCAATCGTACCGATTATACAAACCAGTTTATAGTGTGTTAGAATCATTGTCTGTATAACATGGTTATGCCATCAAATTTATACAAATCGCTATAAACGGGTTAAACAATTTGAGATAAAAGGTGGATAAGATATCTAAATATAAAACCGTCCAATGTGTCCATTAATAGAGCCCATATGACTGTAAAACACTAGATCAGTCTAAATTTTTAATTCAAATTAGTTCCTCGTAATATAATAAATTATTTATTCAGATAATAAATAATCTTTAAATGTGTGTTTGCTTGTATATTATTTTTTAAGTAAACGATTATTTTATCAGTTAAATACTGATAACAAGTAATCCTCTTTTGTTTATATAATCGATTTCTAATAAAACAAAACAATATCTTACGTAAAAGAGTTGCAAACATAGCTTAGTATTAAGAAATAACTAATTTACGTTTAACTTCACTTTATATATTATTCGATTAAAAAATGAATAATAATTTTAATTTAACAGTTTTTTTGTTTTGCGTAATAACTATAAAATTAATTTTATCAGAAGTAAACGGTAATATTGGTAAATGTAATTCTGCGGAACTGAGGCCTAACATCGTATGGAACCCGAATAATCATAAGTGCGATGTCATATCATGTTTAGATGACACTAAATGTGCAAATTATTCAGATGTAAGTCGTGTTTGCATGCATTGGAATATGACTGAAGATAAATATTGTTTATGTAAAGATGGTTTCGTGTCAAATATAACCACATTTCAATGCGAAAAGAATAATACGTTAACAAAAGCAGACAACAGTTATCCGTGTATTAAATCTTGTGAAAGCGCTGGCGATGTAAATTTATTATGCATTGATAATCAATGTAAATGTGCGCCCAATTATGTTTGGTCCGAAGATTTACAGCATTGTTTGAAAGCAATATGTTTTTCTAATCTCGATTGTAAAATGTATGATCAAAACAGAATTTGCGACACAAATCTATGTGTTTGCGCGAAAAACTTTTACGAACAGCCGACCACTAAGAAATGTTTGTCATCATTGATACCAAACAAAAATTGTGAATCGACTAGTAATTGCAATACAAATGAATTTTGTATTAATAAAAAATGCAAATGTGAACCCAATTATCGATATAACGCAACCTTAAAATCATGTGAATATCAAAAATGTGAATATTATAACACTAATATCGATTGTTCGCAATATGATTCGAACCAAATGTGTCAAACAAATACTGGCGAATGTGTTTGCAAAGATGGCTATGAAAAACACTGGGACAGCAAAATATGCGTAAAAACAGTGGTAACAACAACGACAACAACTGAAAAACCAGTTGAAGAGTGCAGTACTTCATTTTACTGCGCTTTAGCTCAAGTTTGCATTAACAATATATGCGAATGCAGGGCTGGATATGTCTATAAAGACGGATTTTGTCATTTTCAAAGGTGTTCTTCTGATAACGATTGCCAAAAGTATGATCCAAATAGAGAATGTAACCGCGATTTTGGTTCGTGTGAAGATTGTAAGGATGGGTTTAGAGAAAACAGTGAAACGAAATTTTGCAATACAACAATCGGAACGTATTGCGAATCAAACTCTTATTGCGCTTCGAATAACCAATTTTGTGTTAACAAAAAATGTGAATGCATTGCTGGATATGTGGAAAGAAACGGGTCGTGTCATTCTCTAGATTGTTCTCTATATTACAATTGCCAAAAGTTTGATCCAAATAGAGAATGTAAGTATGGTTCGTGTGTATGTAAGGCTGGATTTATTGAAAACAGTCAAACAAAATTTTGTAATAAAACTATCGGACATTATTGCGACTCAAACGAGAATTGTCTGCGTATTAATGAAGTTTGTGTGGATAACAAGTGTGAATGTGAACCAAACCATAAATGGAGTGATGTTAATGGCAAATGCGAGTCTTATAACTGTGTGATTAATAATGATTGCAAAGAATATGATAACAATAGATTCTGTGCAACACATTTATATACGTGTTTATGTGACAACGATTATAGAGAAGACTCATATAATTTTAAATGCATTTATTCTAAAAATGTTTCATCATCTGTTTGGTGGATTTCGATCCTAGTATTTGTACCAATATTGACGATTATAGCGGTATTTATTAAAATAATGCTACGAAAACATGCGACAGCACAACGAATACGCCAACAGGTGAACGGTGTTCATAGTAATCCAGTCACACATTCACAGCCAACTGTTACTTTTACTGCGTCTTCTGTTACTAATGACGCAATTATGTCACAACAAGTAACTTTTTATGATCCGCCGCCACCTTATTCCAGGTATTAATTATATGAATATATATAAAAATTTGCACTTAGAATTTAGTTATTAGTTATTTCTATTTTTTAAAAATATTCCTGTAATTATCTAAAAAATTTGATATAAATTTATATAAAATGTATTAAAAATAAAATATTTTTTAACGTATTATTTGTAACTATATATTGAATTAAAAAATAACTTTAAATTACTATCAAAAATTAATTATTACAAATTATTACAAATTAATTATAATCAATAATAATATTTGCTTATAGTTTATGTTTGTTTTGTTATGATGTTTTTAATAAACTCAATGAGTATTTATTTTTAAAACCAAACCAGAATATTAGAATTTTAAAAAATTGTAACCAATCCAAACGAAAACATGAGCCAATGATTAAAACAATAGTTTAACCATTACAACCCAAACCTTTATAATCTCTAAAATTGATATATATTTTTAAATATGTGTATATTGAAAATTACGCAAAAATAGTAATTCGTGCAAATATAAAAGTAATGAAAATGATTTTTCTTATGAATTATTTTTAAATACAATTATTATTATTATAAATGGCTTAAGATTATGGGGCTATTGCTTAACCAACACAATTTCAACTACAACTTCAAATTTATAAGCAAACACTGAGCGTTTTTCAACAATTATTTTAATTCTGGCTATAATTACTAATAATCTTTTATTATACGTTTGTTTGCTTATGATATTTTTAGTGAAGCATTATTTTATCAGTTAAATACTGATAAGAAGTAATCCAACGATTGTTTGAATCATCGATTGCTAATAAAACAAAACAATATCTTACGCAAAAGAGTTGCAACCATAGCTTAGTTTTAAGAAATAACTTTTTCGAGTTAAACTTTAGTTCAAATATTAATTATTCAATTAAAAATGAATCAGAATTTTATATTAACAATATTCACGATTTTTATAATAACTATAAAACTGAGTTTATCCGAAATCAATGGTAATCTCGGTAAATGTAATGCAGTCATACAAAGGCCTAACTTATTATGGAATCCGGTTAAGCATCAGTGCTATGCAATCACTTGTAGCGATGATACTTATTGTGATGACAGATATTCGGATTCGAATAGAGTTTGCCGAAAATTGAATAAACCTGTAGATATTCTGAATACAGATAAATATTGTTTATGTAAAGATGGCTACGTATCAAATAAAACTACATTTCAATGCGAACTGAACAATACGTCATCAAACGAAGACAATATTTATCCATGTATTAATTCTTGTGAAACCGCTGGCGATATAAATCTTTTATGCATTGATAATCAATGTAAATGTGCTCCGAATTATATTTGGTCCGAGGATTTACAGCATTGCTTACTATCAAAATGTTATAATAATTCCGATTGTAAAATATATGGTGAAAACCGAATTTGCGACAATTGGATGTTACATCAATGCGTGTGCGCTCAAAACTTTACCGAAGACCCGATCACTAAAAAATGTTTATCATCAGTGATACCGTACAAATATTGTTCTTCAACTGCTTATTGTGATACTAATGAATTTTGCGTTAACAACCAATGCGAATGTGAGCCTAATTATAATTACAACGCAACCTTAAAATCATGTGCATTTGATTATTGTGCTTACTTTGCTAATTCTACATATAATTATAACGATAATATAAATTGTTGGAAATATGATACCAATCAATTTTGTGACAGATTTTCTGGTAAATGTGCGTGCATTGATGGCTATGAAAAAAACCCGGACAGCAAAATATGTGTAAAAAAAGTTATAACAACTAAAAAACCAGTTCAATCATGCAGTTCTTCAGTCGACTGCAGCAGCAGTTATGGTAGAATTTGTATTAACAATAGGTGTGAATGCGATGCGGATTATGTCACCGATTCATACGGATCGTGCAGTTATGAGAGCTGTACGTCTGATACTAAATGCCAAAAATATGATCCAAACAAAGAATGTACACTCGGTTCGTGTGGATGTAAATATGGATTTAAGTTAAACAGTGAAACGAAATTTTGTAATACATCTATTGGTCAATATTGCATATCAAACACGTATTGTTCGTATGATCATCAAGTTTGTGTGGATAACAAGTGTGAATGTGAACCAAATTATAAATGGAGTGGAGTTAATGGCAAATGCAAGTTTTATAACTGTTTGAGTAGCTATGAATGCAGAGAATATGATAACAACAGACACTGTTCACCACATTTCTCTGGTTCTAATTGTTTATGTGACAACGATTATAGAGAAGACTCGTATAACCTTAAATGCATTTACTCTCCGACTGTTTCATCTTCATCTTCATCTGTTTGGTGGATTTCGATCGTAGTATTGGTACCGGTAGTGATCATATTAGCGGTATTTATTAAAATAATGCTAAGAAAACAGGCAACTGCTCAACGAACTGCCCAACAAGTGAATGCCATTCGCTGTAATCCAGTTCCACTGCCACAGCCAACTGTTACTTTTACCGCGTCTTCTGTTACTAATGACGCAATTATGTCACAACAAGTGACTTTTTATGATCCGCCGCCACCTTATTCTAGATATTAATTATATAATATATGAAAATATGCATTTATAAATAATTAATTAGTTATTTCTATTTTTAAAAAAATATCAGTTATAATCTAAAATAATTTGATAAAAACTTTATTAAAAATAAGATATTATTCTTTAATCGTATTGTTTGCATGATATTAGTTTTGTGATTTATGTTTGGGTGATTATCACGAGGGTTTTTTTGGGAATTTCCAGTTATCTGTGGACAGACATTGGATTTTTATTTTTGCATTTTTGATGTCACTCTTTGGTATTAAAACATTAATCAAAAAACATGAAAAGAATCATCTTTCATGCTCTGTTATTACAAAACCTGTTGTAGGTTTTGGTTGAAATTAAAACTCTTCACGGGTCGGTTTAATTTTTTAGTTATTCGTTCTGTTTCGGTTAAACCGTAGACATTTTACACAAAACCGACAGTAACCCGATAACCAAGATTTTTTATTATAATTGTTTTTTTCTAAATTTATCAAAATCTTAAATCTATCAATTTATCATTAAATCGATTCATGAATAATTTTTAATCGATAAACAGTAAAAATGATTATCACGACAACCAATAAATATCATATTTCTATACATAATTGGCGACGAAAATGTGTGTCCATTTAATTTGTGCGAACAAACTTCGTTTCCATCGTCGATACGTAAAACATGTAAAGTACCAGACGATTCGGCAAACACTAAACAATTATTACCAGTTTGTTCGCACACAAAAGGCGTCGAATAAACAGGCGATAAAGTTTTAAACTGCCACAACAATTCACCACTTATGGCATCGATACACAGTAATGTATTATTATGTGTACCAATAAAAACTATCTCTCGATTATTTTGTTTAAAGAAAAATGGCGAACAAAATACTGGTTTACTAGTGTCAAGTGTCCATATTATAGATCCTCTATTAATTATGTCAATTGCAATAACAGACGATAGTGTCGTACCAATAATAAGGCAATAATCGTTTACAATGATAGCACTCGAAAACAGAGCACAATTTAGCGTAGTTTTCCACATAATTAACCCATTAGTTGTAGAAATCGCAGCAAGTGTTCCGTCGAGTGTGGAAACATATAGCATGTCATCATTCGATGATAAAACAGGTGAACTAAAAATCGCGGCATCACTTACAGCACACTTCCAAATCAGTTGTTTGTCAAAATCCGTTTTCTCCAAATTCCAAGCGTAAACGTGTCTGTCATGTGCGCCGCAATACACTAGACTCGATGAACAAATTGCCGAACATTTTATCGGTGACTGCGAAGTTGTCATATATTGCCATACGATTATACCATTTAATACTGAGACGCTATAAAACATACCGCTATAGTCGCCAATGAAAACGTGATCACCATTTCGATCGCAAGCGGCCGACGATTCTATTCGATCGTTAAGTTGTATTTCCCAGTTAACACTACCATCAGAAATATTAACTGATAATAACTGACCAGAATGTGATCCAATAATTACGAGCACTTCTTCATCATTTCGCTGGTGATTACGTTTTCTTATCAATAATGGGGACGAATCAACGCATTGCGATAAATCTATTGACCATAATATCTCTATTTTATTTACGCTATCATTATTATCACTTAATTTGATTTGTTTATCAGTATTATTTAATAAACACTCATTTTCGGTACACGATCTAAATCGATGATAACCGCGTCTAGAAATAATCAAAACACACTCGTTATCATTAATTTCTTGATGTATTCTTTTATTAAGTTTAAAGCTAACGCTTTCCTCGATTTGATTTAAATTACGATCGGAAAGATTATTATTTTGTTGTGCGCACAATGACTGTTTGATATAATCGCAAACATCGCTTAAACAATTATTCAACAACTTATCGACGAGCAATGAAAACTGGCGTTTAAATTCGCTTTCAATGTCAATCGATATTTGAAGAGCGATTATAGAATCGCCTCCAAAATGCTTGAAATCACACTGATTTAGAACATTAATGTCAAATGAATCACTTATTTTGAGGTAAGCATTCAAAAATTTAAAAACTAATTTATAAATATCTTCGATGTCTATGTTTTCATTGCGAACAAAATTAGAGTTAATGGAAACGCATTGTTTTGATAACAGGCGACGATCTATTTTTAAGTGAGAAGTTAATGGTAAATGATTGACTAAATGAATATTAAATGCCGATTTTGTGTCCAATTTATGATTAACAAATCCGATGAGTGTTGACTTAAAATCTTTATCATAAAATGTTTTGTCTGATTTAATAAAAACATTAATCACTGAATTTTCGATGTGATGCCAATCACTCGAAACGCAAACACATTCACAATTGAATTGTTGGGTAATCATCGCTTCAATAATCTCCAAATTAATTTTTTTGCCGTTTAGTTTAACTGTGAAATCATTTCTGCCCAAAAAATAAATCAATCCATTACTTGGCGATAGTTTGGCGCAATCCTTGGTTTTGTAATCATAATTGTATTTCGAATCGTATTTGAAATCGCAGTCAAATTCTTGGTTATCAAAGCTTACCACAAAACATCGCCGAATATCGCTATTAATAATAATTTCATTGTTATCAATGATTAAATTCGTTGAAAGCAAGCTTCGACCGAAAATCGGCATATTATTGCACTCATCGTCGAAATTATGACCAGAATTGTATTTATAAAGCGAAGCCCAAGCGCTAACTTCGGTGACGCCATAGATATTATAAATACTAGTTTTATCGATATTAAATTTAGTGTATTCTCGTATCGATTCAATCGACGGACTGCTTTCACCGCCAAATACTAATACGCGCACAGAAGTATTCGCTGACAGCAATTGATTTTGTATAACATCGATTGAGAATCGACTCCAAAAAGAAGGCGTAACTGTCATGCAACTCACTTTAAATTTATTTATTACGTTAACCAGCTTTTCTGTTGACAAACGGATAAGATTGTCGATTAGTATTACTTGTGCGCCCGAATAAACGCCAACGAATAAGTCAACGATTGATGGATCAAATGTGAATTGAGAGCATAACAATATCGTATCGGTTTGTGTGATATTAAACTCTTGCCTCAAGTCTATAATATTTGGTACAATACACGAATGCGGCACAAACACTAGTTTTGGTGTACCCGTTGTGCCAGAAGTGGTCATTAAGTACGCAAAGCTATCGCTATTATCTAATTTAATGCCATCATTGCGATTGATTTTAATGATAATGTAGTTATAGACCAAATCAAAACTTTCTGCGGTTTCATAAAACTTTTCGAAAATATTCTTATTATTTTTGTGACAAATAACAAAATTCAATACTTTACTATAAAGTTTTATATTATTGGAATGTTTTGGGCGAAAACTTTGGGGAGAAATATATGCGAAGAGACAATCAGTTCTCATAATAGATACCATTATGGCGGGAATGTATTGATTCGGTTCGCTATAAATACCAATCACGGAATTTTTAGGTAAATATTCGATGCAATCTCTAATTCTAAGTTCGATAGATTGCGACAAACAGCGAAATTGGCGATAGGTTTGCGTCTCAATATGAGAATCAGCGTCAATATAAACGATTGCATTCGAATCATTATCACAATCGACTGAAATCATGTCACAGAGTTTTGTGGCACACATTTTAGTTATGTATCAAAAAAATTAATTAATTGAACTAAATCTAAATAACTAAATCATTGTTTGCGCATTCGATTATTTGTTTGCCAATACTATGGTATTGGTGTCCGCTTTCCAGAAACTGTTCGCTCAACTCTCTAAAAGTGATGGCAATTCGTCTCGAGTTAATGTGTTCCGATTTGATTGAGTGATGATACTTATATCGCGCGTCACCCGAAAGTATAACCAATGATCGTTTTGGCATACGAACGCTGATTTCGAAATTACTATCAATATTTGTATTGTTTTTCGGTAAGACTAATGTGAGAATAGTGTCCGATAACAGGTTAACTGTAACAAGTCTTTCGCCCCAAAGCCAGAAGTCATCGAAATGTGGTTCAATGTGCGAACCGTTTTCACGCGTATACTCTAAATGGCAAACTTCTACAGCAATAAACTCACTGAAAACATCAGTATTTCTAATCCTAAGTGTATCTAATAATTGTCTATCAAACTGCGGTAAACCTCGAAAATTATTAGCATTCAGTTTTTGTTTCTTAAAATTAACTTTGGGTCCAAAGTCTTGTTTACGTCGTCCGGACTGCGAGTGTGTCCATACGATACCATCGATTTTGTTTAACAGATGTGACTCTTCGTTACCATCGATGGCGTCATTGATCACTCGAACGCCGTTAACATCGATAAAATAATTATTATTTTCGTTATCGATTTGTTTAATTATTCGATAATGTAAACAATGATCGGTAAACAGTTGAATAAAAGCCTTGTTTTCGCATTTATCGCAATAAACATATTGCGTTACGTTAGCGGTGTTATCACTAAATCGCGTATTATTTACAGTTTCACACAGTAAACACTTACGGATACCTTTACACGCACACTGTTTATTACTCATGTTATTTGAAAATACGCAAAGAAAAACCAAGACACGTACAAACCAACGAAACAACAAAACTTTTTAACATTGAAGAGTGAACGGCAGTGCACTGCGACAGTGCGAGTGTGTGTGTGAGTGCAGTGCGAGTCTAGTTCGGAGTCACGTGCTTCGCATGTACCAGTAAATGACATGTATTGACGTATTATAATGAGAACTATGATATTTGCGATTTACCAAACGCTAACACTAAACACATAACACTACATAACACTATACCGTACACACTATAGCGTACGTCCTTGACAAGAGTCTTGACAAGACGTGCCCAAATTTATTCCCATCTCATCGTTCGCATTCATTTTTATCGTATATTGTGTTTTTTCTCATTAATTAATACCGTTATTAGATTTTCATTTAGAAACCTAATGTCTTATATATTCTTAATTTATTCGTTTCGAGAAAAACTATTTTCGAGTGTATTATACAAAAACTTTTGACAGCAAAAAAATAATCGAAATAAACTGTTCACTCAAAATAATTAATTTAAGTAGATTTTGATTAATTAAACGAAGTAATTAATCAAAGCTGCGTAAAAGAGTGCAAACTCTACCCTAACTTTCAAAATTGTAATAAAAATCTATTATACAACACTTGAATACTTATTTTTGTAACGTATCACATATATAGTAGTGTTTTTAATTTTATTTTTCTATTGATGACTACTTGACCTTTTCTCGCTTAAACGCGTATTGAGTAACTTAATAAAGTGGGATTTATTAAGGAAAATAATAAAGTAAAATAAATGATATATTAGCACGATATTTCCTGTGTGGTTATTTATATAGTTTACTCTACTTATGGGTGGTCTATAAGAAAATAAAGTGTCCGAACGGAATATTAATAATCAATGCGTTTCGCAAAACTATGGCTGTTTTTAATATTGTGAACAACTATTGTGATCACAATTTTGCAATAAAACTGATATGTGGCACAATTTGTAGCAATCGATAAATATATTTTTTATGCTTTTTAAGTTACCCAATAAGTTGTATTTTTACAAACAAAAATAAAAAATTTGCATTAAATATTAAAATTATAACACAATAGCGGAATTATTTAATTAAAACTAACGAAATTTCGGAAAACTTAATTAAATTATTCTGATTTTATTTTCGATAAATTTTAAAACTGATTTTAAAATGATATGGAATAATAATACAATTACTGTATTTATATTTAATGAAAATCAATTATACTAACTCGTAGACTGGGACTGGTGGCGACATACGAAACAGATGCCATAAATATACAGATATATTGTTTGCATATAGCAGTGCACTCGAATGGCAGTGATGTTTGTGATGGCGTTCAATGCAAATATCGATAAACTAATGTGATTCAAGTGATTGAATGGTGCAAAACCATACATACGATATAGTAATCTAAATTAGATAATGGGTTGCGTGTATTCACACACCGGTCGACACCACTCGCGATCGTCTGCTCCGAGCTCTTCGTGCGACGACACGCGTCGCGTGTTTCACGTGTACAATGTTGATGATCGCGGAAATGTGATCAATTTCGGCAAAATAGAGATCACAGACAACGAGTTAGCGCTTCATCAGAAGGGAAAGAACTCGATATTCTGGCCGTTACGCTATTTAAGGCGTTACGGGTTCGACGCGGAACTGTTTAGCTTCGAGTGCGGCCGTCGATGTCCGACCGGTGCTGGCATTTACGCGTTTAAGTGCACTAATGCTGAACTGTTGTTCAATACGTTACAGGAGGCTATACAACAGTGCACTACCAATCAGTGTCCATTCGTGTCCGGATCTGTTATTAACGGCACCGAAATGAAAGTAATGAGTATGAACGGCGTGAGTATGAGTGCGACGCAGAATAACGCGCCCGAAACCGGTCCGCGATATACGTTTCGGCCGTCGATTGCGCCGCATCTCTACAGCAATGATATTCACGAGTATATCAATTCGCCGTTTTATGTCAATACTCCAGCGCTTATACAGCAGAGCTCTTTCACAAATAATAATAACAATAATTGTGGCCAACAGACGTGTTTGCCAAACACTACTCGAAGTGATGTTAATACTAATTACGCCAAATTAGACGATTTGGTCAGATTTTATGTTAATATTAAAACTCCAGCTGTCATCTCATCGTTATCTGGCGGTAACGCTAGTCAACAGATAACTACAAGTAAGCGAACGAAATCATCATTTAATATTCATTTCACTAGTTTTTTTATGTTATCTATTATTATATTAAAAAATGCAATAAATTGTTGAATTGTCAGGTCAAATGACAAATGGTTCACAATCTCCGCCACACTCTCCCACATCGATGAGTAACGAACCGGTAAATTATATAATGTTAGATCTGGACCAAAGCAACAATAGCTGTCAACAGTCGTCATCGCAGCCCACTATAGTAACCACAGCTCCGGCGACGCCTGTCTCGAAGACGCCGACAATGGACTTTCCAGCGGATGGTTCATCGACACCGCCTCATCCATCAACGCCTACATCAGTGTCACCGTCACAACAGTACGCCACTATTGATTTTGATAAGACTGTGGCGTTGTCTAACTCTGCGGCCAATCATCGAAAAGTTTAGAGTAAATAATTATATATTAGTTTTAATGTGTCAATAAATATATAAGTATATAATTAGATTAAATAATCACAATAATTCATGCAAATTCGAAGAATTTAAAGAAAAAAATTGAAAAAACTTATTTATAATTGTTAAATAAAATAAAAGTTATTCAATAATTTTGTTTTATTTTTTTAATTAGAGTTGCAAATTGTTTTACTATATTTGCTGTCATATACTGTAGTATTATTTTCGAAATGAACAACTTTTGCCGCAAACACTCAGTTATACTCCAAAAAATTAAAAATGGATTATTAATACTAACACTTTCTCAATCATATTCATGTTAATATTTGTGATAATAAAGTGTGTCTAATTTTTAAGTTTAACGCTAAAGTGTAATATCATTTATTTGTTCATATGGAAAAGTACTACAAAATAATAACATATATTGTAAGCCATCAATAAATGCTTTTTGTTACTGTCGTTTATTTAAATTTATCTTAA
>JAQGAW010002431.1:0-15228 GCA_034698025.1 Phthiracarus crinitus | reverse complement strand
TATAAGTATGAAACTATATTATGTTATTGGCGCTTATAAGTGAGGATTTGTTACATAATCAATGTAACAACTAAATAATCCCAGACTTCAAGACGCTATCTCAAACCCAGGCGAACTATGCTAAAAACGTGTCTAAAAACCTGTCAATAAAATAGTTAGGCAAAAAAATAACATTAGTAAAACCATATAATGTTAAATTTAATTTCAGGTCTAATAATAATAGCATTTATATAACTTATGCTAAGCCATTATAATCGCTTACAACAAATATTGCTATTGATTCGACGAAAACAAAAACACAACTGAATCAGAATTGTTGATACACTAACAAACAACAATGAAATATAAATCTATAAATAAATTTCGATTAAACAATAGATTTTGGAAGTATTGCTAACTAACTTGTGTAAAAATAAAACATATTTGGATAAAAATGGAAACAACAATAAGTTAAGTAACAATAAATATTTAATAAACTAAAAATTTTACAATACTATTGATTTATTTCGGAATATAACCCAAAGTGAACTCATTATGATTGTACTTCTCTTTCTTGTTTTTTATTAAAATGACATAACAGATAAAAAGCATAATAAATTACTGTTCCTGGTTATGATAATATTCTTGATTTTCACGATAATTAAGTTCATCTCACAATATGGTACTTATTGTAATTTTATTATAACGAGTATACTTCTTGTAAAGCTAATTTTCAATACGAATTAAGCGCAATAATAATCCAGTTATTATATATGAGGAAGAAATTAATAGTACACTATAAAAATTGGTGATATCGTAGCGTATGATTGATGCTATATTTGATACCATTAAAAACCGATACCAATTAGTTATTGGTGCTGATATTTCCCATAATTGGTTGTGATAATCATACAGTAGATTGTCATATATTCCAACAGTGATTGTGTACCAAATTATATTAAATATAATCATATATAATATGTAATAAAAGGATAAATGTAGTAAACGATTAAAATTGAAGTCAACCCAAAATAAATAATATAAAGAAAGCGAAATTCGAATTATAATTATTATTAAAAAATAAAAATCATTTCGATTCGGAAGAAAAGATCGCGTGAATAATTCTATGGACTGATATGCAAAATCTTCTCCAGCTCTCAGTCCATAGACATAACGAAAACCGATTGGCATCAAAATCACAATCGAAGGCACATCTATTTTATGCGTATTTCTCAATACATTACGTTTTAGTTTTGAGTTTACTTTATAAATGGCAAATTGAATCTGTTTTTGAAACTTAACCGCTAGCGATGACACCTTAGCTGGTGTATCATTAAGACTCGTAACAAATATAAATTTGATCGCATCTGTCGACGATTTTGCTGGTGATAACCACTCATCTCTCAAATGCTCTATACTTTGTATTTCTTCGACATAAGTACGCATCTGTTGTCGTATAAAGTTTGTTATATAATCGGCATAAGATATGTAACCGATGTCTAACTGTTTGATAGCGAAAGAGTTCATGAATGGAAGCATTAATAAAAATCGAGATGTGGTCCAACCGTTTTTAACGCATACTTTCCAATCGTATTTGCAGAATAAAATAGCGGTTCGAATACCGAAACAACGAGTGATTCGTACGATATTTTTAAGCACACTATAGTTAAGTATGTCATCGTATTCGTACACAACTATTAACCAAATATTACTGTTGATAACGCTATCGATCACATCGTTATAAGTTTTACTCGTGTGATAAAGCGAATCAAAAGTAATATTCCACGATTCACTCGCCTCTATAAGTATATCGTAATCAATTCCATCTTCAAAATGATGATTAAAGTAATTTTCGATATACTGTTTCTGTTCAACACTTACATTACCGGAAGCTTCTATTAATTCAATCAATTTCTGTTTAGTCGCGTATTCCGGTATTTTTATGCCACGAATTTCTAATAATTTTCTCGATTCTTTGATATAGAATTCCTTATTGATATTAATATTGGTTTTGATTGGCAGCAGTGATAATGAATTTGAATGGTTGTAATTATACCATAGATTTTCAATGCGAGTTAACACGAATAACACCACAATAAAACATAATTGTAGTAATATATGCAAAAACATTATGTTTTTTAGATTAAACAAAAACATTATGATTAATAGATGTTTTTAAAAATTAATAATTATTAAAATTAATAATTATTATTATGAATTAATACACACAATCTGTTATTTCGTTTATTTACTGAAATACTTCGTTAAAAAATCGTTCTTTTATTTATGATTACTAACTATTTCATGTGATTATTTTCTTGATAAAAATTCTTAGTTCAACACTTATATTACCGGAAGCTTCTATTAATTCAATTAATTGTTTTTTGTCGCGTATTCCGGTATCTTATTTCCACGAATTCTAATAATTTTTTCGTTTCTTATTTATATTAATACCGGTTTTGATTGGCAACAATGATAATGAACTTTATTGGCTGTACCATACCATAGATTTTCAAAGCGAGTTAACACGAATAACTCCGAAATAAAACACAATTTTATTTATATATTGTAAACATATTATGTTTTTTAGATTAAACAAAAAAATAATGATTAATTGATGTTTAAAAAAATTAATAAATATTATTTCGAATTAACATACAGTTTATTCTTCAAAATTTTATTATTTCATATATTTTCTGAAATACTACATTAAAAAGTCGTTATGCTATTTATAATGACAAACTATTTCATGTGATTATTTTCTTGATAAAGATTCTTATTGTCGGTACATATGATAAAGTGAACTATTAAATGCTAACAACTACTATAATAAATGGCAAAAAATATAGTTGTAAAATAGACAATATTCTGTATATTTTAAGAGTAATGGTGTTTGAAAATCCATTTTATAAAATAGTTTTATAGTTTACTTTCTCAGAGAAGATTAGATTATTTTATTGGCCAAATTCGTCTATTGATGTGTCCGTAGTCTTATATTATTAAAACTAGAGTTAAAGCCCGACTTCGTCGGGAGGAAATGATTATAAATTTTAATAAAAAACCCATTACATCAGTTCTAATCTTCTTGAACTCATCCTGTCCAACCATGACATTAAACCGATCAATGTATAAACTTCCACAACCGACCCGGACCACACCTGACCAACCCGTAACCAACTCCAAACAACTCGCACATCACCCTTAACAACCCTTAATCACCCGCAACCAATACTTACTACTCGTTCCCCGCTTAAGAATATTCCTAAACCACCCGGACCAACACCAAAACACCCGGACCAACCCAAACCTACCCGGACCAACCCCAACCCAGCCGGACCAAACCCAACCCAGCCGGACCAACCCCAACCCAGCCGGACCAACCCCAACCCAGCCGGACCAACCCCAACCTACCCGGACCAACCCCAACCCACTCGGACCAACCCCAACCCAGCCGGACCAAACCCAACCCACCCGGACCAACCCCAACCCAGCCGGACCAACCCCAACCCAGCAGGACCAAACCCAATCTACCCGGACCAACCACAACCCACCCGGACCAACCCCAACCCAGACGGACCAACCCCAACCCAGCCGGACCAACCCCAACCCAGCAGGACCAAACCCAACCTACCCGGACCAACCCCAACCCACCCGGACCAACCCCAACCCAGACGGACCAACCCCAACACAGCCGGACCAACCCCAACCCAGCCGGACCAACCCCAACCTACCCGGACCAAACCCAACCTACCCGAACCAACCCCAACCCATCCAGACCAACCCCAACCTGTCCCGACCAACCACAAACAACCCGACCCCACCCCACCACACCCCACCCTATTTGACCTTAATGTATCCCACCCCACCCTATCCCTCCCCACTCTCCCCACCCAACCCAAATCAACCCAAACCAACCCAACCCAACCCAACCCAACCAAACCCAACCCAACCCAATCCAATCCAACCCCACCCTTTCCCACACCAACCAACCCTTTCACACCCTACCCCACCCTATTCTACCCCACCTGACAAACCCCATAACACCCCGACGAACCTCAAATCAACTTGATCAACCCCAACCCACCCTGACCTACCCCAACCCATCCCGATCAACCCCACCCCATATTATCCCTCCCCACCCCACAATATCTCACCCCACCCCACAATATCTCACCCCACCCCACAATATCTCACCCCACCCCACAATATCCCACCCCACCCCCTAATTCACCCCACAAACCCCACCCCACCCTATCCCACCTGGACCTATCGAACCCCACGCCACACTATCGCACTCCACGCCACCCTATCGCACCCCATGTACCCTATCCCACCCCACCCGATCCGACCCTACCAACCAACCGAACCGATCCGACTAACCACCTGACATGACCAACCACCCGACCCGACCCGACACATCACCCGACCCGACACACCACCCGACCCGACACACCACCCGTCCCGACACACCACCCGACCCGACACACCACCCGACCCGACCCACCACCCCAGCCAATGCCGAACAACGCCAACACATTTCAACCAACCCCACCCCACCCCACCCCACCCCACCCCACCCCACCCAACCCAACCCTCTCCCACCGCACCCTATCGCACCCCACGCCACCCTATCGCACCCGACCCGACCCGACCCGACCAACCACCCGACCCGACACACCACCCGACCCGACACATCACCCGACCCGACACACGATCCGACCCGACTTGATCCACTACCCCGACCCATCCGACCAACCCTGACCCTACCACGACCCAATATAACCCTACTCTGACCCCAATTTAAATTTCTTTCCCAACTCAACCCCCCTAGGGGAGGGCCACCCACTCCAAACTTCTCCATTTTTCCTAGATTCATTGTGCTGGACCTAATGATATAGGTGTCGAGGGGGTGGGGCCCCCAGGGGAGGAGCCTATAAAGGGACAGACAGACAGAACCACAAACAAATTTTGAGATTTATATATATGATGTGCATTTCCTATATTTTAAACTTCCCAGAACCGGGAAAACTTGGAAAATAAAACTTCTTTTAATTAAATAGTTATCTTTAATAAATGTTAACATGCAATCAATAAATTTATTGACGATTTTCCTTGAAATCCTTTCCACTAGTGGTATGCAACTTGAATTTATTTAATCTGTAAATATTACGTATAATTACTTGATATGATGACTAGTTTTAACAATATTTATTAAATACTTTTATATTTTCAATCGAATCTTTTTCAATCATTTTAAACAATTAAAAAAATTGGAAAAACAATATAAAAAAAAATTGTGCTGTAAAAATAAAAATATGTTTTACAACAACGCTTGGATTATAGATAGACCTGCCAGACGTCCAGTTTTGGGCTGGATTGTCCAGTTTTATGATCTATTTGACAGTGTAATTATTATATGCTATTTAAGAAATCTTTATTGTCCAGTTTAAGACCAGTTTTTTAAAATGGTTTTTAAGTAAAATTCCAGCTTTACCTAAAAATTATATGGCAGGTCTAATTATAGAATTATTTGCAATTAGTTTTTAAAACACATGGTATTAATGCATAACACATAACACATGTTTATTACGTAACGATTATAGTGATCAGTGAACTGACGATACTGTACTTTATATGATATGAATTTGAATTTGAAATATATATTTGGTATATGATGTACGAAGTGATACATAGACAAGAACAGGCACACGACGACTCGATTTGGTCGGTTTCGTGGGCTAAAGGAGATAACGATTCCATCGAACATATCGTCACTGGAAGTCTTGACGACACCGTCAAAGCATGGAAATGGGATGACGAGCAAAATGCGCTCGATTTGCGGTATATCTTCGAAGGACACGCTTTAGGAGTGGTTTCTGTGGACATCAACAATGTTGGAAGTATTGCCGCGTCAAACTCACTCGACAGTCACATCCGATTATGGGATTTGGTTTCTGGAAACCAAGTGCAGAGTATAGACGCGGGACCTGTCAATGCGTGGACCGTAACCTTTTCGCCCGATTCGAAACTGATTGCAACTGGAAGTCAATCCGGAAGAATAATCCTATACACAGTCGGAAGTGGAGAGAAATCTGAACACTCCTTAGACTCGACCGGAAAATTCACGTTAAGCATAGCTTTTGTGAGCTTATTTAATGTTATGATCATTTTGTATATTCATTTTGAGTTTTTACCGGTAAATAACATGTTTAAAAACTTATATACGATTAGAGACCCGATGGGAAACAAATAGCGAGTGGCGCTATCGATGGTATGATAAAGCTGTTTGACACTGAAACAGGAAAAATCATTACTACATTAGAAGGACACGCAATGCCAATACGATCGCTCACATTCTCGTCCGACTGTCGATATCTTGTCACAGCTTCTGACGATTGTCACATAAAGATATATGACGTGCCATCAGGAGAACTCATTAATACACTTAGTGGTCACGGATCTTGGGTTTTGAGCGTTGCGTTCTCACCTGATAACAGATATTTTGCTTCCGCGTACGCATTCTTTTTCATTTTTTAATGTTTTATTGTTAACAATTTTATTTCAACATTTAGTTCATCCGATAAAACAGTTAAAATATGGGATGTGGACAGTAGGGAATGTGTACATACTTTTGATCAGCACACTGATCAGGTATGGGGTGTTAAATACAACCACAATGGAAGTCGATTGGTATCGGTATCTGATGATCATTCTATTGTGGTTTATGGCTGTAATGCGTCATAACTCCACTCACTATTGACTGTTTGATGAACAAACTCGAGTGCATAGTTGATGCACGTCTTTGTTTTTAGCTCTGTCCTCATCAATGAATGCATCAAATTCTCCATTTTCATCCGTCTCTTCAATCGCTTCTCCAGGCAGTGATTCAACTAAATTAAAAAGTAAATTTGATTTTGTAAATAACTGTAAATAAATATTTTTAATTTTTTTAAAATAAGTGGTTTTATCAGTTTTTAATATATCGTGAAATTTCCATAACTATCAATAGGAGTTAGAATTAGACCATAATAACAATTTCGGTAATATTATTAAATCTAAGTCATACTGCTTGAAGAATTAGAAGTTCTGCTATTGCGTGATCCTTTGATTTTAAGTTTAGATTTTTCATTCTTTGATAAATTCATTGTTGCCATAATCGTATTCATCAATTCCATTCTTGAATCCAAACTAATATATTAAGTTAGAGTAAAGTGATTAAAAGAATTTAAATTAATTTAACTTTCGTTTAACTTCTATTAAAATTCAAATCAAATGTACAGTATCTTTAGTGTCATACACAAAATCAAGAAAAGTAACGGCAATGTGTTATTAATTAAATTTAGAGAATACCTGTGTTGTTTATTCGTTAGCATTAATCCTTTAATTTTTCTCCGAACTAACGGACTATTTTTGGGTAAATTGACATTATTGCCAAAATGGCGCATAAGTTCTTGAGTTATTTCTTGCTGATCGAAAATAGCAACAAAACTAGCGTTTATGATTTTTGGGGTCATTGGACTGTTTGATAGTAATAAACTGGTACCGAATCCAGGAATTCGTTTTTTAATTTCAGCCAACGGTATGGTTCGGGTTATATCTTTAATAGCGTTTGGCTGAAGAACATAACTGGCATTTTCCTCAATGATATTCCAATCTCTTTTAATATCTTGAATAGTTGTCTGATTGGAAGTGACGGTAAATCGAATGACGTAAATATCCTTAAGAGCTGCGGGAACGCAATGCAATTTTCCGCTCGAATTTAATCGTTTTAATAATGTTTCGGTCAATTGATTTTCGCCTTTCAGTCTGAACACAACCATTCCTAAATGCCTTTGTGCTGGAATTTCAAAGCGAAAATCGCTTTTAACCATTTCTTCGAAAGAACGTGCGAGATTCACACTGTTTCTGACGTGTTGTTGTAATCCTTTAATGCCATAGTTTCTTATAACGAACCACAACTTCAATGCCCGAAATCGTTTGCTGAGTGGAATTTGCCAATGCATGAAATCTACAGCTAATCCACTATTTTCATGTTTTAAGTATAGCGGTTCCACATTGAAAGTGCGGTGAAGAGCACTTGAATTTCTAACCCACATTGCGGTGCAGTCAAAGTGAATCATCATCCACTTCGACGGATTAAATGCAAAACTTTCCACATATTCGATGCCATTCATCCATTTTCTGAATTCAGGACATATGAATGCAGTTCCAGCATAAGCAGCGTCCACATGAATCCATACGTTTTGTTCTTTAGCTAAAGGTCCGATTTCACTGAGATTATCGAAAGCGCACGCACCAGTTGTGCCGAGTGTTGCGCATATAAAGAATGGAATGAGACCGTTATCTTTATCGCGTTTTATTGCTTCAGATAACTTGTCTCCTCTGAGAGATAATTGAGTGTCACTCTCAATGTATCGCATCTTCACTAATCCGATTAATCCAGCCTTTTCTACGGATGAGTGCGCTTGGTCTGAACAATACGCTACCAGACGACTATTTATATCTGCGTCATCGAGTTCCTCATCACAGTTCTCTTTTACACGAATAATAGCTTCTGTTCGCGCAGCTAATAATGCGACAAACGTTGCTTCACTCGCTGTGGTCTGAATAACTCCTCCGCCATTGCTATCCGATTTGCTATGAAGGAAGTCATTTGGCAGACCAATCATTTTGGCCAACCAATCCATTACTATGATTTCTAATTCAGTGCACGCAGGACTTGAAGCCCAAGTAAATCCTAGACATGAGATCGCATTCGCCAACATATCTCCTAATATTGATGCCGGACTATTAAGCGCTAACAAAATAATTCAATTATTAATTAAAATAAGATAAATATTTCGACAAGTAATGAGTACCTGGAAAGTATGCGTGCATATACGGTGATTGCCAATGAGTTACGCCTGGCATTATCACTCTTTCGATGTCAGCGAATATCATGTCCCAATTCTCTCCATTATAAGGTGCGCTTTCAGGCACTAAAACTTTCATATAACCAGGTTTTACTTCGGGAAAAACTCTTCGATTTCGTATCATTTCTAAGTAATCGCTTATATAATCAACCATTTCTTTACCTAAAATTTCACATAATTTATTGGCATTTAACTTAAATTTAGAATTCCTAAAAAAACTGACCGCATTTGCGAAAATCTTTCCAATCCATGTAATTAAATGATTATTTGATTCAAGCAAATCGATCGCTAGCAGCCAATAGACCCCAAAATCCGTTAGCATTAACGTGAATGGTTAGACGTTGATTGTTTAAATAACTTAAGTTAACCGCAAAAACTATAAACATTGCACTATAAATAACTTTTTGAAATGAATGTGAAACTTAGTCGAAATATACGGTATGTGTCTAAACAAGCAGTTACTAACTAATGATCGTTTTTATATGTCCGCTACTTTTTTATACTGCCTTCCGATAAGTAACGCCAACACTTTTTCTATAATAATTAACTAAAACAGACAATATCGGTATGAGCATATCATATTATTTGTTAACTTATCCCTCATGAGAAACATCAATTATCTCATATTAATTGGTTACTGATTAGTTGTGTCAGTATTGACTTGAATATACACTTAATGAACTCAAGAGAATTCACTTTTACCCTTTATAGACAACACTTCACTTCATTATGTGTTTGTTCTCTATATCCTTCAGTATTCACTACCAAAACTTTCTTATGTTACTTTAAATACATCTTTATATCTTACGTCTATTTATTATTTTAACAAATTCACTTCCGATATTATATCACTAATTTACTAAATTCGAAATTTTTTATAATAACTTTCGGTTAATTGATTGTTATCATTTTAAGATAATAAAAGTATTGTTTAAATTCATTGATTGTGTTATTGAAACATTTGTTGCGTTTTAAGTTTTAGTATTTACTGAAAAAATAATCAATAAATGTTAAGATTATTAATTTTTAATCACAAACACTTTGATTAGTTTCCAAAATTTTTCTATTACTCAATTTCTACACTTATTTAATTAATTTTTGAGTTAACGTATAAGTTTATTATGCTATTTGAACTGTTATTAATTTATGTAATTGTTTCTGATGTTATTGTTAGTAATGCTCTAATGGTCGGATTTCTTATTTGGTTTGATATTTTACGAAATCGGTTCAGTCCGGGTTAATAAATCTTTCTAATTAAACCCAATAAACAATTTAATTGCGTTTTATTGACTTCAAAAATAGATTTTACAGATTTTAACACCGAATATTAATAAAATGTTTTGCCGAACATTATGTCACACTGAAGGATAAATTAAGTTTATATCCCACTACTCAATTCAACTTATATGATACCCCGTGTGGTCATATGTCCGGGAATACGATACTTATTTATAGAAATCAAACAAATGATATATTAGGTATATGATAGTATAACGTTAGGTGGTATCTCTTAATCACTCATATTGTTATGATAATAGCAAACAATACCTACTTTTTACATTAAAACATAATAAAATTTATTATCAAATTGTATTCTCTATTATCAAAAAAAGTGGTGCAAAACTTTATTAGACAACGGGACAAACTGTCCAATTGAAGTGAGCGTAGAGAAGAGCTGGAAAAAACTAGTGGTTTGGTATTTAACTTACGAGTTATCTATAACCGGTCTTAAGAGTTAAACGTTATAAGGGGTTAAGTTTGTGAACTTATTTTATACGGTAACGGAGTTTATTAGCTTTGCTTATGTCATTGGATTTCCAGTTTATATATTAGCATACGATTCAAGATCTTCCTTATTCTTAACATTATAAAGTTGTAAATCATATCATATCGTAGTACACAAACACATCGTTAGAAAATCATATCAATAATCATGAATAAAGTTTACAAATTTTTCATTGTGTTTGTTTTATTAGAAGAATCGGTATTTGCAACTCAAACCACTGATGCCGAGAATAATTTGGATCCAATTGAAATGACCGCTAAATTATTAATTGAATTGGACAAGAAAATAGAAGAATGTTTAGAAATTAATCAAAACATTATTATCAGTAAATATTCTCAATTATATATACCTCCAAATGAAAATGAAATCGCGAGCGCGAGAGAAGAAAAGTTTTCGGAAGTTTTGCGCGATTTAACTAAAATGGAAAAACAAATACAGGATGCGATTAATCAGGCAAATGCTAATCGTCGTTATGTTATCGTTGCTCGATTGAGACCGCTATTGAATTATGTCGGACACATCAGAAGAAATATGGATTTACTTCGAAGCCGAGTTGTGGCTGTGGCCACCATATCTAACATAGCATTCACTGTTACTGAAGTTATTGATCAATTTGGAGATGTGATGACTAGTAGTATTGGCCTAACTATGCCTTTAGATAGAGATAGAGTCATCAATAGAAGAACAAGTACTACTGCTTTACCGCTAAGTTCTACACTACTTAATAATTCCACAATTTAACGCTAAATACTAAATTTATTTATATTATTTATTTATTTATGATTTTAATATTTTAAACTTACTTTTAAACTGAATAATGTTGTTTAACAAATGTATAACACTCTATGCTTACATATTATATTAAACGCTTACCGTACAAATTTAATCAAAAATGGATAAAATGAAGATATACGAGAAAACACTAATCTTTTATGCAAATAATTTAATACAATTAATAAATACCTTTTTTCTTTAAATGTAAGCTTTATTTGATTTAAAAGCAACGAACAATTGAACATATTATACACAGTTGAATGACATAATTGAAATTGAATGGTCCAATAAAAAAATTCATTCGAGAACAATGCTTTGTAGTCTTAATTATATCCTAAAATATTCGTTAATCGTTATGTTCAATCTTCACTCTTTACACTGTCGACAGCGTTAGCGTTATTCTCCAATTTATTAGATGTGGCTTCTGTTAAAGGCTCTGTTCCAGTCTTACCCGATTTCTTCTTCTTTTTTCCAGTCTTCGGACCCGCAGAACGATTTAGTAACGCTTTAATCGCATCGTCTTCGACTTGATATTCGCTTTCATAAATACTTAAATCAACGGGAAGTCCAGTTATTTTATGCGATCCCGAAGGCATTAATAGTACCGTAAACTTAAACTGAGCCACAAATTCATTTTCCTTTTCGTAAAGTACAGAAAACGGTTCTAAAAGTTTGTGACTCACGCACTCAATGATACCCATTCGCGCTTTTTTTTCTTCGTCGAACGCTCTTAAAGTGAATGGCATATTACCGAAACGCTTATCGACGTCACTAAAGAAAGTTCGCGAAGCTTTCAATTTTAAGTGATAAACTTCGTCAGTCTTTTTATATACAGTTGTTTTTGCATCTAATTCTCTGCCCTAATAATAATAATGAGGGAAGAAATGAATATAACCCAAGTCTACATCCAAATGTGTAATCGACTTACTTTTCCCTCTCCAGTGCTAATTAATACATCGATAGCATACACCTCATGCAAATCAAATTCACATTTTTCGTGGTCTTTTCGCTGCGCTTCCGTAGGATTCTGTATAATAGACTTTTCTCCGTCTATCCTAAACTGTTTTAGTTGATGGGAAAGCATGCCTGATATTGGTTTACACTTATAAGATTCGGAAACTTTCTGAATGGCATCAGAAACGGCGTTATTCTCACATCCGGGCCGTACCAGTCGTAGCGCTGTTTCGGCCGCAAAATACGCGGCAGTTATTACATCCGCTTTACGACCACTCACTTTGCTATCAACAGATGCGCCAACAACTAAAGTGTGCGCCACTACTGCTATAAACCCATCAATATGTGCACCCAAATCACTGCAAATCATAAATTATACAATTATTAAACAATTAAATTAAGTTAAAAAATCGTATTTAATTTGAATTACAGTTTAACCATATCTCCATCTTTGAGCAGATAATCGGTTTCACTCTTAAGCGGAGAGTAATGGCAAATACAGTTATTAACGGAAACACATGTTGGAAAAGCAATGCCTTTTTTTAAATCTTTCTCTTTTTTAAATACTTTACTGGTTTCATCGTTAATCAGATTATCACCGAAATTGCATATATTTATAACGCTTTCTCCAACTTTGCATTTTTCGATTAATTGCGCCAAAACTCCTAATTAAACGTTACGGCAATTAAAACAATTAATTATGAAAAATAATTAAAAATTGATTTCATTTAACATACTGTTAACCATATCTCCAGCCATTTTGTATTTCGTGACAACAATATCTTGCGATATTGTCTTTTCTTCGATGCTATCTTTGTCTGCCATATTTCCCGCCGATTATAAAGTGATTCTTGAGGCCAACAATACAGTGTGAGAAGTAAACGAATATTTTAATAATGGATACATGCAAACTGTATTCCTTTAAATACAATATCAACGTCCAATTATTTCTCAGCGCAATATCCACTCTATTTATCGCATTTTAATTCATTAACAATGCGTTCAATCAGTTTTGTTAATCAGTTTAATATTTATTTTAAATTTTCTAAAATATTGCAGTAATTTACTTAAACAAACAGTAATTAATACAATTTAAACAAAGTTTGATGAAAGACGTAATTAGTGTTTGGTTTGATCGGAACCGGCAACTCGTATGAGGTATGCCTGTATGGCTGTCACGCATTCACTATAATCGTTGCCATATTATATTTCTTTCTCGTTATAATCTTAAAGCGTATACATCATGCCTGTAAGTATCAAACATTTTTTCAATTATTTAAACCTATTTAAATCGCTTAAAACTTAGCTAAACCTCAATATATTATCATTTAAACGTTTGGTTTTACGAATTATATAAAAATAATGGTGTGATTGATCGAAAATGATAGTTAATATTAGTTATTAGTTTTATGGTATTAGTATTAGCATTATATATGTGCCATATTTTGATACGCGTTTGTATGACATGTGCGAACCATATAGCGTTCACTATACGCACAAAACAACATCGCTTTCGCAGTGTTCTTATATTGTTTTACATTTACATTACATTTTCTTCTCTATTTTGTTAATTAATAATTTTAAATGTATTTTATGTATGATTTAGTTGGCAAAAGATTTACTTCATCCGAGTCCCGCTGAAGAGCGGCGTAAATGCAAACTAAAACGTTTAGTACAGCATCCAAACAGTTTCTTTATGGATGTGAAATGTCCAGGTATTATACGCTTATATTACCATATCTTTTATGTCATACAATATTAATTGTTTTATTGGTTATGTCCAGGATGTCTGAAGATAACAACAGTGTTCAGTCACGCTCAGACCGTTGTTCAATGTAAAGGCTGTTCGACAATACTTTGCACTCCAACGGGAGGTAAAGCGAGATTAAGGGATGGCTGCAGTTTCAGGAAAAAACAACATTAACTTCTTTATGTTCATTTTTCAGCCTTAATTTTAAATAAAGCAAATGAAATGTTTGAAAAAAAGTTTCTTAAATTTCCATTTAAATATTGTTTATAGTTTATCAGATAAATTAAGATAATTTCGAAAAATTGAAAGCTTTAAAGATTTATTATTTTTAACACGAAATATGAAAGTAAATAATATTTGAATCGTAAATTTGTAAATTAACGTTCGTTAGACGTTATTGTAACGTTCATATCGTTCTCATAAGGTTTGATAATCGCATTGTAACGCCTATCATAGCAATACGTTAATTGAATAGTTTGCTCTTAACATTCGTTTATAACAATGGCTACAATTGTTTGTTGTAGTTTTGTGTTTTATTTTTGAATTTTCTGAATGAAAGTTGGAATTTATAAAAAAAACGTTTGGTTCAATTAAGTTTGGTTTAGAACTTAATCGTTAAGCTAAAAGTTATGAACAGAAACGGATTGTTTTGGAAACACATGATAAGCTATCATTTGCCACTAATTAATTGAAATATTACTCTTAATATGAGATTACCTTTTAAAAATAAAAGTTTTCATTTTGTCATTATTGTGATTTCTTAAATTTAGTTTTTTCTAGATATTAATGGGCGTATTTGTATTCCCTAACATTATACTCGAATGGGGGATAAGCTTGAGCAACATGGGGTAAATTTTAAGTATCGATAATAGGCAGTACTTGTACGGTATATGCTGATCGTTTCTACCATATAAAGGTTGCAATCTCTCACTGTTTAAAAGGATTGAAAAGTTCGCAAACTAATATATTTTTTTATATCATCCATATAATTTGTATTCACTTCTATTACAAAATTTAACATCGCATTATTAAATATCACATGTACTCATCCAATTTAAATCGGTCTATCGGTC
>JAQGAW010002430.1:0-15230 GCA_034698025.1 Phthiracarus crinitus | reverse complement strand
GGTTGTTAAAACGAATTTTAGTGATTTTTGGTAGTTATGGTGAAATTTGGGATTTTCCCAAAAATCACATCTCTGGTTATAATTTATAAACTTATTGGAATTCAAATACCATATTAAAATTAATTAAAAATGGAAAATTATTGTATATTAAAAACAAATTATATAATTGTTAATAAAAAATAATTAACCTATTTTGATGTTTCGATTTATACTGTACTATGATTTAAGAAATTTAAAACATTACTCCCAAACCCTTTTTGAGTTTGGGATACACTAACCAATTACAAAAAGATTTTTTATTTAAAAATATGAAATTTATAAATAACATTTGTTTCGCAATAATTCTATTTCAAAATGCTTCAGAAAAGTGTAAAATTATTCTATTAAATAATCGATTATTGTACAACCAAAGCATTTGATACACGCATAGCATAGAATGTTTAAACTTTAAAGATGATCTAAAATTAAAATGTTATCAATTTGTAATATAAAACTCATAAATATTCATATTTTCAGTTATGAGATAAAATTAGAATTATAGCCGTAGAGTATTAATAATCATAAGCAAACCTAATATTTTTATTTATCTTTTATCGGTATCATTATGTGTAATAAATAGAGTATTAAAATATAGGAAGAATTATAAATAAAAATAGCGCTATAAATTGCTGTAATATTATTCTAAAATAGCATTAAAAATATCGCTATTTTTAAAAGATATTATATATGGTTAAAGAATTATCAAAATTTCATAAAATAAAAATTTTATAGTTACTGATATTTTAAAAATACTCAACAGAAAACTACTTTAGTATCTTATTGTAAAATAAGGGATCCGCAAAACTCAGTATTTAAACGACAAATTTAAAAATTTTAGACAAAATGCATTTAAATTAACAAAAGCAATTTTTTGCAATAAATTTTAATTATTTTACTCGATAGTATAGCTTTAATTTTTAAAAATGTTCAACGTTTCGACAGTTCTAATCATTATCAGGCAACTTATGCTGATTGAACTCAATTTATAAAATTTTTATAAAATTAAATTAAAAATAAGAACAATTAAAAAACTAAACAGAACTGCAACTAAAAAGTAAATAAAAAAACTGCAATATCTCTGTTACTAACAGGAGTTCTTTCTTATTTTAGTCTAAACTAATCAGTTTTAAATTTCAATTTAACTAGAATTTTTAAAAATATCTTATTTAATAGTTGGTCCAAATCCAAGTTAAAAGCCGAAAAAAGCTAATTCTAAAAAGTTGTCAAAACAATCCCTTAAAAATTATTAATTATGTCCAATAAGACTAATCCTCCGACTCAAACACATATATATAAAGTGTTAAAGTGTTCTCAACCTAATATTAATCATCAAATTAAAAAATACACATCGTTTAAAGAAAGTTTGGAAGAGTTTGTACCACTACTTGAATGACAAAAAATAGTCGATCAAAAATCGCGCTCTCGGTCTCTAGAAACTTTTCGAAATAAAGGAGTTCGTCAGTAAAGGAGTTCCATATGTGTAACTCTATTGAAAACAGGTTTTTTGAAAATTTTTTAACATAACTCACATTTTCCTATATTACTAATTAGAGCTATTTTTACTCAACTTGCCTAACAATACCCAAAAAATTTTATAGATTACATAGAGTATTATTGTAACGGCAAGAATTAAAAATGAAATACAATAATAAAATAATAAATAACTATTATATTAAACAATATAAAATGTAAAACTACCGGTTATGATAGCTATGCACGGGTTAATTATTATAAAGCAATGAATGCTTATAAATATATCTAAACAATCCATAGTTTCCGAATGAATATTAGTGAAAGCGAATGGCAATTACTAGTAATATCAGAAAAATATGGTAACAATAAAAGTATTCAAATTCGCACGCATTTAACAACAATTTAGTTAAATTAATTATGAAGCATAATGTATCGTATATTTGCAACAATACTCGACTTTTTAAAATCGAGTAAATTGAATATCATATTAATTTTAGATTTATAAAATTAATCTTTAAATATATCCTTAAATATAATTATCATATATTACGATGAATGGAGGAGTTGTAGCATTTCTTGTTATATTAGCTTTAATTATAATTGGTTTAGTGATCGCTTATATAGTATTTCGTAAACGAGTCAACAAATGGATCAGAGATGTAATAAATGATATGAATGACAATTTTGGAAAGAAAAACAAAAGAAAACAGAAAAAACCCCAAAATAAACGGAAAACTGATATCGAGCTTAACAATGATGTGCAGGTTAACCATAAGGATAAACACAAAGAACTGGACAGCGATGAAGACGAGCCAAATAATGTAATGAAAAAGAAAGGCTATATTTTGTGGCCCATAAACAAAGCAAAGTCCGAAGAGGAGTCTCAACCAATTCAAGATAATAGTGATCAAACCGCTAATAGAAAAAACTCATTAATTACAAAATTATTGCCTAAGAGTTTGTCGCGAGAAAAATCAGATGTTAGTTCGAGAGATCGTTATCCATCTTCAACGCCTTCAACGCAAACGGAGACACAGACACAGATTCCGCAATTAGAGAAACCTCCGTCAGGGTATAAGAGAAGCAGCGAAAAATTATTTGAGTCTCGAGAGGATATTAGAAGTAAATCTCGTGATAATCTTGAAAAATCTTCAAAACTCAAAAGAGTTGGAACAGAGGAATCTATTCACGTCAAGCTTCCGAGTCAAAGATATTCTGGACTTTAGTTGATTGATAATAGATAATTGATTTAATGATTGTAATCTAATAATTAAATTTAAATAAACTATTTTTTCGTTGAATTTGAATTTATTTTGTTTCGTTATTTGATAAATCATTTTCAGGGTTAGACTGTAAAACAAAAATAATAAATATAGACAATATAACAAGCATTGGAAATATAATGATAATAACATTACAGATTATAGGGCATCATGTGTAGCGATATATACCATACGGTATGTTTGTGCTGAAGACGATCATATACTATGCTTATTGAAAGGTCATAGGAAGGAATAATACTTACGAACACAAACGCATTCATTAATCAGAAAAATTTCGTCATATGTATTTGACATAAGATGAACATAATAAGCCTTATAAGAGGTAAGCATCGCTTGTCATCATTATATTTGATCATCCAATAAACCTGGCATTTTTTCTTTGCCGGTCATATTTCTACACTAATGTGAAACAATGTTAAACCATAAGACTCTTGATTATATTAGATGTGATTCGTGACCGAATTAATCTTCGCTGCTTAACTAAGATTTAGTTTCTCTAAAGATTTCGAAAAACCGAAATAATTATTTACAGACTAAATTTGTGATAAATGAAAAATCGCAGTTCATTCAAATGAAAAGATTTTTTGTTAACATAAAGAAACATTCGAAACAATCTGAATGTGAATATACAATCAATTATAATCAAATATTATTAATTTTTTGCAATTTTTATGATTTATTAACGTAAATTGTGCTTTTTATCATATATTCATCGAAAAATAATTGATTTTAAAAACCAAATAGATTTTAATTAAATTATATCATAAGGTACTACGGATTACAGTATATTGATATTAGGGTTATAGGAAAATAATTTAAGTGCCGTATATCTCGACCAAAATCTTATAATATATTCTCAAACATATGGCGTGTTGTTGTGGTTTTTCCTAAAACCAAATAAATTGATTAATAGTACTGAACAGTACAACGAACTCATTGTAATTCCAGTCCGTTTTTCCAGAATTGTTTTTTCTGCCATCAATTTTACAATTTATTTATTTTTGATTCTGTCTTTACATCGTAAGATATACGCCAACTTATGCTTTATAAATTAAATTGTTCAGTGGTTTTTATTTGTTAGTTGCTCGACAACATACAAATAAATTCATTCATTAGAAATCTAATATATTAAATAAGCTTATATTTGGTTGAATTTCGTTTTGCTCGTGAAGGCTAAGAAAGCGAATATAAAAGAAATTATTATAAATTCAGTGTGCATTATCTTAGAAATGTGTGCAATAACTTAATCACAGCGCGACTGCTAAGTGATTAACTGCTGCTATTTAGCCTTCATAAATGTCTTCTAAAACAAGTAAATCACTGTTTAATGAAAAAACTTGATCTTATGTAAGAAAAGGAAATATAAGTTTTTTTTTAATAGTTTGATTTATAGATAAAAGCTAGTATACAGTATTCCAATTTTTTAGTATTAAATCGATAATGTAGTCATAAGTGTTTTAAAGATTACTCGAACCTCATTTAACCTTTCAGGTTATCTAAAATAGGCATTACATTACGTATGGTATATATAGGGTGACTGTACGTATGGGTATATTATCAAACACTAAATAACTTCAACTTCGACATAATGACAACTATAAAATTGTCAGCCAAATAGAGCTCATCGCTAAAATATATATGAAAAGTGTTGAGAAAAATAGATTAAAAAGTGAATGACTAGTTTGAAATTGATATAATAGTTGGATCTGGAGGTGGATCTCAGAAAAGAGAGAAAATGATAAAATATTCTCGTTTTAAAATTGAATTCTGCGAAAAGTAAGATATACTCTAGAATTGTATGCGATAAAACTTATTGGCATATAACTGATGGCATTGTAATTCTGTAATTTAATACTGAAATGTACAGAAAAGTTTAATAATATTCTTATGAGCAAAAACGAAATTCTCTGTGTTCCTCCTTATACTGCACTGTTCACTGTCTGCAAAACTCATAATTGAATCATACTTTCGATTCAGAGTAAAAGTTTAGCAAAAACTCTGTAATCTTTTTAGTTTCTATATATTGAGTACACGTAAACTAACTTTACCTTTAAATGAGAAAAGCTTCTGCTTTTATGGACAATCAATAAAACAATTGAGAAAAAGTTTTAGTGGTGTTTTAGTTTTTCTTTTATGTTATTGTTTCGACATTTAAGAAACGAAAAAAAGAGGGAAAAAAATAATTTTTTATACGAAACAAACATTAATAATAGGATCAGCGAACCGAAACTTTGATGGTCACTAAGTATTCAAAACACAGAATTAAAAAAACTAAAAAATACAGATGAGTTATTTATTAAAATGAAGTAATTAATAATTTATGTGATAAAAAGTTTACAGTATTTTATTTGACTTAAAATCATCGGTTTTTCTTGTGTGTGTTATTTTAAAAATCTGATAAAACAAAAAATGCTAATCAAATGTAATAATTTTGTTGAACTTGGAATGCAAAACACGATTGTTTTTTTATTCACTATATTAGCATAATTTGATTTTGTGCACAAAAATTGAATTTTGAAATCACATCAGCGCCAGATTTTCATATAAAACATATTATTTAACATAACATATTTGCCTGCTTTTTATGTCAAAGCATACATAGATTCATAAATAATGAACAGAAAAACTGTTTCCCACAGATAACTCATAGAAATGTTTATTTTGATTCTATTCTTTTTTTAATAATTTCAACAAAAATGCTATTTTGAAAGCTTTGCATACTTCTTGTATTGCCAATAATGATATTCGTATTTTACATTTAAATGAAACTTTGGTTTGAAAAAAATTATTCCTTAATAGAGAACCAATTCGTGTTTAAGTGTTTTACATAGAAATAACTTGTTTATAAATATGATATGCATAACAAATTAAAAACAGTTGTGATTCACTGTATATTACTTCACGATATTATATTAAATTATATTAATTTAAAATTATGATTTAGTCAACTGTTTTGTTAATGTCAGACAATTATAAATAATAACAAAAAAAAATAATTTCAAAATTCCGAATAATTGATTCACAAATAATAATTATTAAATCTTAATTTACTAAAAAAATATTTAGATATTTCACGCGATTTCGTATTCAATTTTTGTGCATTACATTTCTTATCCGAAATCAAATGATGTATAAAAAGGAGAGAAAACAAAATGCATACAATGGTATATTTATAACAAATCTCAAATCTTAGACTATCATACAGTAAGCTTATGTGTGTGTGTTTCGGTTAAACCTATAAAAACCCGATTTTCATGCTATAAATACAAACTTGTGTTAAATTTTGTAACGATTTTTGTTTTGAGCAAATAATTGGGACGAAACGTCGTCTTGCATTAACATAACTGATGGTTAGGTAAAGGAGCATTATTTTGCCAATAATCACAGTTATTTGCGCTCCTCTTCACAACTTAATAAATGTTTAATTAGTTCACTAGAGTGTCGATCTTTTTTGTTCAATACCAGTGTTGAAAAATGTTTTTTATATTGCAATTGTACATAATTTTACTTATTATTAATAAGTTTATAAATAATAAAATTTATAACTAAATAGTATTAACAGTGATCGAAGACAGTACTTAAAGGAAATTTCAAAAATTGCTGATTTGAACAGAATGGCATTTTGTTAATTTAATGGCACAGAAAAGAATTAAGACTTCCAGCAGATTTGAAATATCCGCCTAAAAATGAAAGAGAAGAAAGAGTTGGCACATACGAAGCGATTAGTGGTATTTAAATGGCATAAATTCGCTTTAGAGCTGCCGCGTATCGCATGGAGTTTTGAGAAAACATAACAGTTTTAGAGTAACATGCTCTGTCGTCTATTTCTGCCATGGGCTACAGTGAGGAAAGATAACAGGAATGTCGGTAAGAATGAGTTAACGCTTTACTAGTCGTTAACGGACCTGAATTTGGGAATGTGGACCGCGAACCAGGATCGCGACTCAAGTGGATTCCATGCAATGAAAATATAGAAGCAGTATCTGGCAGTTTAAGAACTTGTGACCCTAACGAGTGAAAGTAATAGTGTTTCATTGCTTCGTTAGCAGTTACGCGTGCCTTTGGTTCATACTATTCAAAAGTAATCATTAGTAATCATTAGTAATCATTGCTTAACAACTCTATTATTAACTTACTTTGAGGAATTTACTTAAAAGATCCAATCCTTCGTTATCAAGTCTTGGAACGCGACTCAGAAGCGATTCAGGTTCATAATGGGGAAAATTAAATGATAGGAACTCTTCTTTGCTAGTAATTCCACGCCACCTTTTCTCTGTAGGAGTGCCTAATGTACGAAATATTAGATGCAACTCATCCTCAACCGTCGATCCAGGAAACAATGGCCTTCCACTGGCCATTTCGAAGAATATACAGCCGACGCCCCACATGTCAATCGATGTGTTGTACTCAGTGGATCCCAGCAGAACGTCTGGCGGTCTGTACCATAGTGTCACCACTTCATTCGAATACGTCTTCGTCGGTACTAAAATTAAATCATTTTTGTCAGAACAATCGTAAACAATCAATTAGATAATACTTGATTTCGCTCTCGCGAGTCCAAAATCGGCTAATTTTAGTTCTCCGCGTTCATTGATCAACAAATTTTGAGGCTTTAAATCTCTGTGCAATATTCTTCGTTTATGGCAATAGTTAAGTCCTCGCAATAATTGAAATAAGAACATCTATAATAATTATAATAATGCAATATTAACTTCAAATCAATATGACACTCATCGTCAAAGAACAAAATATTAATAATAAAATTCCATTCCAATTATTTTATGAAAAAGAAGTTAATTAATTAATTTTTTCGTCTGCAAAAATAAAGTATAGGTTTATGGTATGAATACATTTAAAACATTACCTTAACATTATTCATACTAAGAATATTACTGCAATCATCCATATATTGCTTTAAATCTTTTTCCTTCAAAACAAAAAAATGATTACATTAAACAATTAGATTAATCCGATATTCAATTATATAATAATGAAATGCTTACCAAATATTCAAATACTAATGTAAGAGACTTTTCTGTGTGAACGATGTCATGTAATGTCACGATATTATTGTGCTTTAAATCCCTTAAAAGCGAAACTAAAAATAATAGAAAATAATATTGCATTTTAGTAAATTAAAAATTCCAGACCTGATAGAAGAATAAAAAAAGAGTTGAGCGTTGTTATAACAATTACTCATAAATGACATCAGTTTAATAGCACTTTTCGTGTACACGTACACCAATTTTGTCTTATGATTTATTGACAGAATTAGTAAAAATTAATATTTAAGTGTCAGTCAAGTCGAATCATGTCAAAAAACACGAGTATAAACAGAAAAAAAGTAATGACAAAAATAGAATTTGACGAATTGCTATAAACTGCCTTTTTTTGCATTGACGTCAAGATAATTTTAGAAACTAATTTACTGCTAAAGAACGCGCTATTTTAATGATAACCGTATTCAGAATATAAAAATGTGCCAAATATTAACATATTAAAATAAAATTAATTCGTTTTAAATTCGATTTGCGTGAAATCTGTCAATTTATGCGCGAAACGTTTTAATGAATGAAATCTTAATAAAAACTAAATGTTTTCTCAAAAACAAACACGCGATTAACTAAACTGCTATTTTAAAATTGATAAAAATATTGCCCAATCATTTTTACGTTTAAAATTTTAATTCATAAATATATACATAATACGGTAAAATAATGAATTGAAAGAAATCTTTTCCTTATTTATTAACGCACGCATTTGATATTTTATTAAGATGTTTTAAAAAGTGTCACCAAACGACACACTTCAGTACACATTATATTCTGTCACAGCTAAGCACTCAGCTGGCGGTATAAATCCTCAGTTAGTAATCAAAAATCTAAAACAGCAGTAAATTAAAAGCTAGTGTGCATTACTTGCGTAAAGTAAGGGCTGTTTACAATAATGCCTGAATATTCAGATACATGTCAAGAAACTATTAGAATAGTAAGAAATATCAACAAATAAAAAATATTAATCACACACAATACAGTGGTTTTTTAATAACTTTAAGTTTACTGAGAAATAATTATTTCATTTTGCGTACGAAAATTTATGGTTTGATAAAAGATATGTTTCACAGATAATTAGAAAAGTTTGGGTTACCTTCTCTGATGGCAGTACAGGGCGCTCCCTCTTCGTGCTCGAGTCTGATCTCTTTGAGCGCAACCAGATTGTCAGTCAACCTACTTTTGCCTTTGAACACAGTCGCGTATGTGCCCTGCAATCCAAATATGATGTTATTGTTTTTAAAATAATAATGTTAAAAGCAAAATGAGAGCATTAGATATCGATCGCGAGCACATACCTCTCCTAATTTATCTAATTTGGTATACGTTTCGATTCTTCCAAATCCGATTTCGTTCTAAAAATGTATTAACAGTATAGGAAAAAAACGCTCAAAATGACGACAATAATTAAAAATTACCAGCGATTGTCTACGCTTTTCGCGGCTCACGGGTCCATCAAGTGTGGGACTCAGCGACTGTTTTGCTATAAAACTTTCGGGTAAATGCAAATCAGCAGGTAATGAAAGCCTTTTGTTAATGTCCTGTGGATTGAGTCTGCGAGCGCGATGTGCCCTCATTTTCACGTTATTTGTTACATAATGATTGTTATTATTAACAGGTGATATGATTTCGTCTGAAGCACCGGACGCTTCTTCGCTTTCTCCATCTGAACCAATTCTTGGATGTTCGTGAACCACACCTAATCCCCACAAATGTATTTGTCATTTAACGCTTTTTTAGGTCAATTTTCAAACAAAAAATATATGATACCCTTATATACTATCTAATAAATTTTTTTGTTTGATTTATCATTTAATTCAGTGTTTTTCCAGTTTAAAAAAATATTTTATCTCCTTATTTGGCAGAAAATAATCATTAAATGACATTAATTTATTTGAATTGCGAGCTCAAAAGTTGTTTTAGAGCACGAAGAGAGCGACGGCTCGAGAGGATAGAAATGTAATGAATAATTAATAGTCATAATTATAATGATATCGTATTTTTTTCGCTAACGTTTTAATGTTATTAAAAAGAAAAAATAATATATTAGAGATAAAAAATGTAATAATCAGTCGTCTATTTGGAGGGAGAGAGAGAAACCTTTTACCCAATTATAAAAACAAGCAATCACTGTATCATTGTATCACTGCTGCACATAAAAATGCTACTTTCGTCAAACAGTGATAACAGAAAAAAAATGAGAATAAGTTTTTTTTTGTGATTTTATTTTCGCCGTTTCGCTAACGAGTAAAACGAAAGTTCAAAAGCTGGTGCATATTAGTGGCGAAAAGCCATTGAGAACGAGTGTTACGCGTAACTATAATACTAATATATAACTATTAAAACAAAATACTAATAATTTTCTCATTAGAAACACATTGTAGACATATCTATCCTACTAATGGTTACCGGAGAGAGAGTGAGTAAGCGCTGAGGAAAAAAATGATTTGTTTGAGAAATAAGTGCCAAAATAATGTATGGTTGGAGTGATAACAGAAAACAGAGCTCAATCCGCACACAAAAACATGAACATAACAGCACATACAGTACACACACACATAACAGAGATAACGCATCGATATATTAAATAACATGTATAAATAAATATAATAAAAACCGAAAAACTCACTCAAACTTTTCGAGTTTTTCATGAAGTGGTGGTTATTTTTGCACTTATTGTTGTGATGGTTGCGGTTGTGGTGATTGTTTGAAAGACCGAGCGATGAGAACCAATTACCTAACTTTAACTTATGACTCATAAGTGCGTACATTTGTCCGTCGATTTGTCGGTGAATTCAAATAAAATCGCCATCACTTTTAAGCCATAACACTGTTATCGCTGTTTCACTAATAAAAAAAGCACAATAATATAGCGCAGCGTTAACACACAACTGCTGCTGAACTGAGTTTTGTGCGCTCCAGTCGTACTGTGCTTTAGTGTGTAGTGTCTCAGTGTAATGTTAGTGCGTGTGTTGTGTGCACCGATCGCTGCATTCGCTACAAACACTGCAAGAGTAGTATTCACTGCACTGTACAGTCTGTACTCGAATCACTAAACAAAAAAAACCAATAAAAACGTATGCGAGAACGCACTCTATTGAACATCAAACGCAAATAATACAGTTTAGCTTAATTACAAGTTACGCACACTATTTTCCTATTTAATTGACTAATACTCATAATCGTTATAATAATATAGTTATCATGATTTTTAGTGTTAAAAATCTTGATTTAATATATTTATGAATGCGATGCGCAACTCATTGCCGATGCGACCGATGATTCCAGTTAATCCAGTAATTTTTTCAGTGAAACTGGTGTCAGTAAATGTGAAGCAATAATCAAAGTGCGTAATGTCTCGAATGCGCATTTCATTAAGACGTTTTGAAAAATGGGGCGTTTTTCACGCTCTCGTCTAATGTGAGCCCATTCACACTGTCTCTGTGTCCGCTACTGTTAGAGTAACAATGATTCAAAGCTATGAATTATCATTTGATAAGTTTGTATGATATACTGATCTTAAGCTTATTAAATCACCGTCAGTTTAGTTATACGTATTTAATCTCATAGTCATAAGGCTTAGGTATTATCTGTGTATTTGATAGAAACTCCACCCAAACCATGATATCGAATCAAACTCCTAAGTTAGCACTTAATCTACTCTTAGTCTACTAAAGGTTAAGTGGTTTTCATAGCAGCGATCGTTATCACCGATTAATATTAATATTATTAATTCTGTACTTTCGATGTATATTTCGATAATATCGCTGTTTAAATGTTATTCACTTTGAATGGATCACTAAATTCTATTTAACAAAACTACTAAATTAAATAAAGCACTTTCAATGTATTAAAGTATATTAAAGGTAAAACTGATTTTTGACATTTCTCGAACCAAAAAATTCAATGTTACTCAACCGGAATACCAATGAGTATTACAAATCCTCACTTAAACAGTATTTTGAGAGCGAGTGAAAGTAACGCTATATTAAATGCTAGAAAATAATTGGATTTTATTTATTTGTTTAATTTTTTTACGACAATACAATGTTGAGGGATTGTCCCAAATTTCAAAAATGTCCCAATCTATTAAAATTTGTTTATTTATAAAATTTTAATCATTTAAGTTAGAAATTACATTATAATTTTGTTACATTATGTCTCAATATATTTTATATTCCCCTAATTTTGAGAATTTGTCCCAAAATCTCACAAAAATTGTATATTTATTAAAAAAATAGTAATTTAACATTTATAATAAAATTCATTATTTAAATAAATTTATATCCTTATTTATATCCATTTACGATATAAAACCATTATTTTCGTATTAAAATATAAATTTATTTTTTGTTACTAAAAAAACGCTACCATAAAAACCGGAATATATGAACCGAGATAACAAGCAAAGCTAAAATTTAATAAAATTGTAAATATAGCCCGTAAATCATAATATTAATTTTTAAATATCTAAAAATTTAAGCTAAATAACATTTTAAAAGCAAAAAAAATAACTATTTTGTTAAAAAAATTATAGAAATATAAAGTAACAAATATTTGTCATAAGATTCTAAAATTTTAATCCCAAAATCTGTCCCTAAATAGGTATATAAATTGTCCTTAAATTTTCAACTCTAGAAATAACACATAAAACTTGAAAGCTTTACAAAATATAATTAATTAGTATTTGATAATTATATTTACGTTCGAAAAATACCTAACAATTTTTACCTGTACGACAAAAACTAGGGGAAATCACACAGCCTTCACATCAGTATGATTCACTATTAGTTATTAATCCAAAGGAAACAGTTATTTATTATTTAAATGTGTATTTTTTTCTTTTCCCGGATTTAACATTTAGTTAAATTCCATAACTTGAACATTGTATATCGTTATTCAAATTTTTTGGGAAATTACAGCATTTGTTTATATACTGAAAATAAGACAAAAATGGTTTTCCTAAATTAATAAAATGGTGCCATTGGTATTAATAATAAATTAGTATAAATATATCAAATTTTTTTAATGCTTTTTTTAAATGTAAACTCACTTATCTTCACTCTTAGGTGTCCATTCACGAGTCAGATTAGGAGAAATGGGAGAATTTTAAATTTTAAGAAATTTTCCTTGTAGTTGACCAGAAGATATTTCTTATGAAACTTATTACCAGAATTGATAATAGTAGGAGAGGCCGCGTTATACCCCCTCAAAAACTTGATACCCCCGGCCAAAAGCGAATACCCCAGGCTAAAACCTAATACCCCCAGCCAAAAATCGATACCCCTGGCTAAACCCTTATGCCCCTCCCGTAACCCTTATACCCACAAACCCATCCAAAACATTTTAAACTTTGTTTAGATAAACTTTCTTAAACTTAAATAAACTTTTTTTAAACTCTATTAAACTCATGTTAAATAAATTAAACTTTAGTAAACTTTTTTAAAACAGCTAAACTTTCTATAAACTATTAAACTATAAATAAAAACTAGCTTTCCAGGGTGAGTGGAAGTATGCTCGAATATTTATGCGAGCATCGAGACTGGAGCTGATGTCTGAAGAGATCTGGTGCTTCATGAGTGCATCCATGCGTGGCCATGGATCACTGGTAAGTCTAAACCTAACATATCCTAACCTAACCTAACCTAACCTAATTAACAAACTCTAATAGGGTGGCCATACAAACATGGTTTCGAGTTGGAAGTGGTGGCCAACCTTCTAGCCAAGTTACGAAGGGATCGAAATGCATGAAGGATACCGAATAATTAATAAATTAAATTGATTTCTTTTTAAAAATTGTAATTTAAATTTTTTAAATTTTTTAAATAAATGAATTAAAAAGAATATTTGAATTTTTATTTATATTTTATTATAGTTTATAGAAAGTTTAACTAATTTTTAAAAAAGTTTATTAAAGTTTAATTTATTTAACCTGAGTTTAATAGAGTTTAAAAAAGGTTTATTTAAGTTTAAGAAAGTTTATCAAAAACAACGTTTAAAATGTTTTGGGATGGGTTTGGGGGTATAAGGGTTACGGGAGGGGCATAAGGGTTTAGCCAGATGTATCTTCTTTTAGCCGGGGGTATCGAGTTTTTGAGAGGGTATAACGCGGCCTCTCCTACTAATAATGTTGACCTCATAAAAATTTCTAACGCGTCAGGTTAACCAAAAGTAGAATTCGGGAAAATTTCGATAAACCGGGAAATTAATTCCATATCCAGTTTAAACTTACTAGAAGGTATAGCCTTATAGGGAATCTCCATTGTTTTCGAATTAAGGACCTCCGATAACCTGGTCGTCGCGGCCCTGGTTACCAACGCACTGTTCCGAGATCTGTCACAGAGAATCGACATTAACGTGAAATTAGCCGTATTGTTGCGTGGGTTTGTGACGTTTTTAATCTATCGTTATTATTTAATTGTAAAATTCTAATTTTATTAAAACAATATACTTACAGCATATTGTTAAAAATTTTTTCATAAATATACTAAAGCGTGGTGTGTTTTAAATAGCAGTTTTTTTTCTGTGGTGCGGTTGTGGTTCGATTCAATAAGATTTTTATGGTATTTGGCGGTTAAATTTTTACGTAAAAACCGCGGTTAAACCGCTAAACCACCATTTAAATTTGAATATGATATTTCTAAACTAAATTTATATAAAATTAACTAAAATTGATAATAATGATTGAAAAGCATAATATCAAAATTTTATTATTAAATCTATATATATCTAACGCATAATTAACAAATTTTAAATTATTCTGTGCAATTTTTCAACTATTTAAGATTAGTTTCAAAATTTATAAATTTTGAAAAATTATTAAATTTTAATAAAATAACCGTAGTAAGTTAAATTTAAATACAATAAACAAAAATTAAATATAGTTTATTAAAGAAAAGTGGTTTAGACAACGATCTTTAGTGATTTCTAAAATATATGACGGTTTAGTAGTTTAAACTGAGGATTTTTATGGTTTTAATCTGAAAAATATAGGCGGTTTGCGGTTTTTAAAATATATTTGGTGGTTTGGTGCTGTTAGGAAAAGTTGAAACCGCCTGAAGCTTTAAAATATATCATTTATAATTTTTAATTTTTTATAATTATAAAATTATTAGTGATTTACTTAATGTAATATTTTTTTATTTCAACTTACATATTGGTAAGATGTTAAAAGTACTAAATTATTTTACATATATTAATAAAATTAATTTTAAAGCTAAAAATATGGCACAGAGAAAAAATTTAATGTGCATTTTGCTCTGTAACTAGTAATGGCAAAATACGGCAAAATTATTTTGCTATACGTATAAATACGGATAAATACAGATTTAGACGTATTTATACACCTATTATACATTTTTTGTACTAAATAATACAGTCAGAT
>JAQGAW010002429.1:0-15238 GCA_034698025.1 Phthiracarus crinitus | reverse complement strand
TTTTATGTTTTGATAATCGAATAAAATAATATAAAATCTCGAATTTATCAAATCACTTATTTTTGATATATATGAATTCGAGATTTTATATTATTTTATTCGATTATCAAAACATAAAATGACAAATCTTTGTTGAATATTTCTAAATAATTAAATATTTTAAACTGCTTTTTTTAAACAAATCATCTATTTATATCATCTATTAAAACTAAATAACAATTTTAAAACATTGGCTAATTTTTTCAGAATTTATTAAATTTGTAAAATGTATATTAACATATTCTTAACTTCTGTTCCAGTTTTTAAAATGGCTTTACAAGTATGTAGTATTTTTCATTCTATTTAGAAAAACCACTATTGACTCATTAATCAGAACTGAAACGAGGTAAGAAAGAAAACAGGATAACAGATAAATATTATTTAATTATTAAATTTTATTCAATTCAAATTATAATAATTATAATTAACAAAAAGTTCATTTAAATCAATTAAATTAATGTAAGGAATTTTTATACATTTTGATTTTAATCTTTTTATTTGATCGATTTTTCTTATTTAAAATGTTTTGTTTTTTTTCAAAAATTAAATATTCAAAATTTATTTTAAAGTATATATTTTATTAAAATTATATTTTATTAAAATTATTCTATATTGGAATAAAATATGATTGTTTGTAAAGAAATGAAGAGGGAAATCTTTCCTTATATTCTGTGTAACCCTTTGGAATTTTAAATGAAGAATAATCAATTTCTTTTTCATATTGGAAATTAACCATTGAAATACTTGACGTTAATGTTCGCATTATAGGAAAATCTATTATTTTAATTTGGTTGAATTAAGTTTATAATTTATATCGACATTATCTTACCTATTTTTACAGGGAAACCAACATTTGGCATTAATTCAGATAATTTACGCAGATTTTTAAAATATTTAAATGGCGCTATTAATTCCAAAACATTTGCGAAATAATCAATATGCAATTTGACATCTGTACTCTAAAAGTAAATTTATTTAACGTTTATAATTTGTTAATTTATTTAAACACTAAATTATTTAAAATGTAAACCTACATATGCTATATTAGCTTTAAACGAGTGATTAGTTTCTTTACAAACTTGATTACGCCCTAAACAAGGATGATTTCCTTTTTTTGAATTTATATATTGATTCCAAGAAACATCCATTTGTGGTGGAGGTGGGGGAGGCGATGCTGTTAGGGTATCACTATGCAGCATTTTTTCGGATTTTTTTTTCTTGCAGTTCACCCAATTAAGTAGTAGTGATTCGAATAGACCGACATTTTGATCATTTATCATATGTTCGCTTCTCTCTCTAATAGTCATAAAACATTCGACGGAAAAGAAATTTGCCATAAAATTTCCGATTTTTTCTAGCTTGTTTTTTCTCCACAACCAACCATTTTCTAATTTTATCGATTTTGTAGATATTTCAGAGTTTACAATGTTATTTGATCGCATTTGCTCAACATCATCTTCAAAATTTATTTTTATATTGTCTACATAGTTTACAATCTGGTAAACTTTTAATTTATTATCTAAAATTATAACTGATTTTGAATGGCCATCGAACAAAAATGTAACCAAACCTTTAAGTATTATTTTTATAGTATATTATATTAAATAAAATTCAAATAACAAATTAAATAAGTAAATTACCAAATTCGCTTTTTATATCGTCAAGTGTTGTGTCCACGCGTATAGTAGAACCAACTTTTTGAATGCGACATGTATCCGATGGAAGAAATCGCGATAAAAATGGGACTAAATTATTAATATAATTAATTTCTGATTTATTAAAAATGAATAAAAATTAATACTTGAGCTTATAAGATCGAATTTCAAAAGCATAGAAAAATTTTCCAAAATTTCAATCTTCCGATTTAATTCTGTTCTTCTTTCTTCCAATTTTAAAATTTGTCTTTCATTCTTTATACTTAATAGTAATGCTATCGTATCCTTATCTCCATAGCTTATAGCTTCGTCAAGTGGTGACCAACCACTATAGTTTTTACATGAGACATCGGCTTTGGCAGAAATCAATTGTTGAATGATATCTAATAAATTTTAGTTATTAGTATTAGTTGCATAATAAACAAATATTGCATTATTTTATGCCTTTATTGCCACACATAACAGCTAAATGAAGACATGTATTTCCATGAATATCTTTCTTATTTAAATATTCCGGATTTTTATGCAATAATTCCTTGAACAAATCATCTTCCTTATCTATTATGGCTTTATGTAAAAAAAAACTCGCAGTCTTCATAATTACACACTTCATAATTTTTTTGCCCTTCCATATTGCTAATATTTATATTTAAACTGAATTGAAAAATTATAACACACGAACGATATGATGACTGAAATTCGAATGACAATTCATTTGAATGAAATTGAAAAATAGTAATTTTTTAAATGTATTAAGTTTAAAAATTGTTAAAAAAATCAATTTTATTAGTTATTTTATCATATTATTTGTAATGTATGAACTAATCATAAATTTTAATGTATAAGTAGATTATTGCACTAAATAATAAATAACGAATTTCTTTCATGAACATATATGGTAATAATGACAAAATTGTAAATGTAAAACATATATAACATAAAATGATTATTGATTGGATAAAATATTATAATGTAAGGATGGGCGAAGCGTAATGACGTAAAATTACGTCAAGTAAATTTACGTAATTTTACAGATTTTTACACGTATAGTCCGTAAAAATCTTTTTTAAGCGTAAAAATCTTTTCAATTTAGAATGATTTTCTTGGTAAAAAAAGGTTTAGAAACAAATTTATATCATAAGTTTATTCTTAACAATTATTGAAATTTTTAAAACAAAGTAAATATAACTTAAAACAATTAACTTGCCCTATAGTATCTAAAAGGTTTAGGTGTCTCCACACTTCAATTTTTTAATAACCACAAAAAGTATTAATAACAGCTTTTAAAAAAATTTAAGTTTTTTTTAATAAAAGATAGATTCAGAAATTTTTTCAAAAATTGATTTTTTCACGGTTCAAGTCGAGGATTTTATTAAAATTTATGTTTACAGATTTTTACAGATTTTTACTTCAACTTACGTAAATTTACGTAAAATTACACTTAATAAAAGAATTTTACGTAAAATTCCCATCCTTATTATAATGCACGCAAATAAATATAAATCTATATTAACTTTAAGAAATTACACAAGATATTTTAAATTTGCAATAAAAAAAATTTAATAATAATTATAACATAAATTTTATTATAATGATATCTTAAAATGTTTTTATCAAATATACTTATATTGAAATAATTAATTAAAGAAATATTAAATAAATAAAATTATATGCAAACATTAAATCTAATAAATCAATTAGAATTATTAAATTAGATTAATCTATTAAAGTAAAAGTTTTTGCATAATTAATTTTAATTTTTAATTTCAGCTTTAAAAAGTTAATTTAGGATTTCAAATGTTTCATATAACTTTTATTTACCTCATGAAATATGAATATAAATGTATTTAAATAATTGTATTAAAATAAATATTTTTACAGTCATTAAATTTATTTTTTGTTAAATTATTAAGCTTTAATAAGTAGATATATAAATATAAAAATAATGGGCTTTAATATCGAAATAGGTTTGACGTTTTAATTAAAAATATTTAGTTTTTAAATTAATTATTCACAATTTTTAATTTATTAAATCAAGAAATACTTTCTCAAATTAGTGTCGTCGACAATATTTTATGAACTTTCAATTAACTAGAGAAACACTCGATAAACCGTGGTGATTGTTGCCCACATCTAATAAATACAACAGTACATTAGTATACTCAATGCTTTGTGTAAATGATGCGAGAAATTGAATAGAACAAGTTAACAAAAAAATTTTAACTTAAAAATAAAATCTAATTTTATCAACGTATCATATTTCGGATTATATTGAAAATCCTTGAAATTCCTTTATCAACACCTTTTTACATTTTAATAAGTAGTCATAATTTATAAATTTTTTATAAAGTGTAATTATTAATAATTTAATTTATTACTTATGATCGTAATATAAGGGATTTAAAAAATTTTTATTATTAAAATATTTATTTTAATTGTAATATGCAATATAAAATAGTGATTATTAATTTTTTTCTTATAATTCATTTTTTATTTTAGTTTAAATGAATGACAACATTTTTGATGTCTATTTTTTAAAATTTTCTGATGGATCATATTGCACGTATGAATTGGAAAAACAAAAAAACTATAATATTACCGATCACAAACAACAAATTATTGATCATTTTAATTATTTAAGTAATAAAAGTATAATAGAAAATAACAATGAAATCGACATACTTAACAAATGTATTAAAGAGAAAAAGCTCACTAATATATTGGAAAACGAAGAAATTTACGACAATAATCAGAATAAATTGAACAATCAAGTAATAACATATACCGAAATACTTATAGCAGAAAAAAGGTTTGTCACAAAATACCGATGCAAGTTTTGCAAATGTATTTTTAACAATGTTGATATGGTAAAAAAACACAATAAAACTAAACATACAATATTCTTAAAATTTATATAAATCGAACAATATTATAAAAGTGATTGTAGTTTCAAATATATAATAAAATAAGAAATAGGATAACGTTCTATTATGATAAAATCGAATCATTAAAAATTGGTTAGGTTGAAAACTTCAATACATTTGACAAGGTTCTGTAATAAATAAACAAGTGATTTACTAAAAATATTTAATATAATATAAATATTATAAATAAATTATTAATAATAAATAAATTAATAATTTCGAAAAATTAATTAATTTTAAAATAAAGAATATTAATTATTTAAGTATTTCACCAACTTCACGTAAATGTATTAAAATTAAATAACGAAAAGAAAACGAACTTCAAATTACAGTTTGTCTACCAAATTTTTTATACTCATATATAAATTATTAATTATCAACATTTTTACAAAAAATTTTTAAAAAGGTTAATCTACTACATAAAATTCTATTTTATTATTACAAATTTTTACAAATTTTACAATCACTTTAAGCATAGAATAAATATTTTATTTTAATGATAGTAAATTTATAACTAGATATAATAAAACATTTTGGGAATTCTAAAATTTAGAAAATCTATTTTAACGCAATAAAATTGAGTAATAAAATATTCTGTCTATGAAAAATATAATTTAAAAAACACTTTAGAAATTAAATTATAAAACAAATAAGATTTAAAACAATTAAAATAAACTAATTTAAATTTAGTTTTATAAATTTAAGTTCTTTTTATTATTCAAATTTAAAATTTTAAATTCAAGTTTTTTCTTATTAAAATTCAAATTTATATTTCTTAAATTTTTTAAATATTTTAAAAAGAATTGTTTTTTGTTATTTATTGAATAATACGTTATAATTTAAAGTGTTACCAGCAGATAAAAACGATAAAGTATATATTATATAATATAATAAATAATATTATTAAATAATATTGTCATTATAGACCTTGGATTTAATTATAAAATTAAAAACAATATAAATTTTTAAACAATAACTTTATATTTAATAAATAATAAAAATTCTAATTTTTAAAATCTTTTTTATTTTAATTATTGGTTATTACTTAATCCTTGATCTAATATATTAAATTATGGACTAAATGAATATTTATATGGAGAATATAAACTAAAATCTATATGTTCATCAAAGTAATCATTCGTTAATGTATTTAAATTTATTGATGGGGATAATGTTCTCAAATCAACTGTGACATCGTCGCAATCTAAATAATTTTCTAGAGAGTCATTATTTTTAGTTTCTTCATTCCTATCTAAAAAAATATCTTGATATAATTGTTAAAAATTTTTTAATTATATAGTTACTATTTTTTTCTGGAATCATTTTTTCATTAAGCTGTATGAATTCATCATAAACAATAAGAAATGTATTATAATAAAATTCCATTGTTGTTGTTAACATATTATTTTTTTCAAATCTTGAAATAATACTCGGCATAATTTTTACATTTTTTATTTCAAAAAGCCATTTTGAAATTTTATTAAGCGATATTTCTATTATAAAAAATTTACAAAGTATTATTATAATCCTTTTTTATACATATTTGATATAATACTAACCTTTAGCTTGCCTGTCTCTTTTAAATTTTTCAGTAAACTCACTTAATAATTTTTTAGAGAAATTATTATTTTCAATTGAATTTTCAAAATTGCATTGAATTTTATTTCCAAAACAGTTTTCATCTTCATTTTCAACATAATTTTGAAAAATAGATCTTAACACACAAATAGGTAACTCTTTTTCATTAGGTTTTTCAATGCTTATAATTTCATTATTTTTAAATTCATCAAAAATGGATAAACTACTGTTATTAAAAATTTTTTTATTAATAATCTTTCTATTTTTGTTGTTTACCCAAGCGTTGATACCCAACTGATATTCGGAATTACAATTTTCTTTTATTAAACCATTTTCAAATCTTGAAAGTGTTGATCGAGAAACTTTTATTGAATGTTCAGTTAACAAAAGATTGATAAGATCTATTTGAGTAAGTCCTGAAACGTATAATAAATAAACAATTAGTTCAAATATACTATAGGACTAAATTAACAATTGGCTACATTTTTGTAGGCTGAAAGTCTGGTAATTATTCAAGAACACACTGTAATCATTATGCGTATTATCATTTAAAATAACTTTTGATTGAAATCCAATAAATTTTACAACTAATAGACATCACTTTTATTATCATAAATAAAAAAATAAAAATCTAGTTATTTATAGCTTTGTATGTAAATAGTATTTAAGGTATCTTATTGAGTAATAAACAAAGCTCCAAATATTTAAAAAACTAATAAATTTAAATTTACTTAGACCTTCACATTTCCGTTTTAATTTGCATTTTAAACTTAATGGATTTATATAATAATGCAAATTTTTATTTTTAATTATTCGCATAATTTATATTTTAGTTATTATTTTTTAATTATTACATTAATTATTTAAAATTTTTATGTTAGAAATGTTTATATGATCAATAATAATATCATAATTTTAAACGAATTTTGTTTTTTGATTAATAAAATATTAAGTTAAATATTATTTATGTGTCACATAATAATATTATTGGAGGATATTTATGTTATTTTTTGAAAAATAGTGTGCGCAAATGCAGATGAAAGCAAAAAGTATAAAAATTTTGTTATTATTATCTCTTAATTAATTTAATTTTTTAATTTTTTAGAATTTTATAATATTTAATTTTATTAAAAACATTATAATTTATCAAAAATATATAATAATAATTAAATAATATATTTTTAATATTTTTGTATATACATTAATTTTAGTTACTTATTTATTTATTATATTTAAATCTAAAATTTATTTTTGGTCGTTTTTTCAAAGGAGAATAAAAATTGATTTGCATCTATTTTTATATATAAATATAAATTTATCTATAATTTAAAATCTACTATAACAATGAACGTTATAATCATCTCAACAAGAAATAGTATTTATAATGTTTTTAAAATTTTTAAATAAATTTGCCAATTTTAATATAGAAAAAAATAATGCATCTTGTATCCAAATTGTTTTACTTAAATTTAACTTACTATTTTTTATGAAGTGTTTAGTAAAATAAATTTTATTATTTTAAATACGTTATTAAACTATTTGCATTTTTGTGAAAACTATTAAATGACAAGCAGCATATTATTCAGGTAAATAAATTTCTATCGATTAGTCAGAGCATTAATTTAATAGTTAATTAATAAAAGATCATCCAAAAAAAACTAAATTATTCTACTTGGCAAAATAAAATTGAAAAGCATATTGAATAAAGTAAAAGAAAAGTTAAAATAAAAATGTGATTTAATTTAAAACTAAACTCTAAAAGATGTTATATTTTTTTATTTTAAAATGTTTTTTATTATTTAATTATTTTGGTATTCTACAAAAGAATATTTATGCTTAAATCAAAATTTACATTTTAACATTATTTAAATATTACAATGATATTGATAAATAACACAAATTGTGTTCATAATCGGTTATATAGACTTAAATTTTTGTCCTTTTTAAATTTTTAAAGTATTAAAATCTTATTATAAATAATAAAATATATTTCAATGAATATACTGTATTACCAATCGAAAATATTTATTCAACACTTGTCTTTTTAAAATCAAATAGCAGGACCGACTTTTTAAAAAGAAAAGATTTTGATAAAGTTAAAATTAAACCCAAAGTAAAAATAACTGAAAATTAAAATAAATATAAAAATAAAAAACGAAAAAATATACATTTACTTAAAAAATAATAAAAAAAACACTTTAAAAAACAAAAATTAAATTAAAAACTACAAAACATTTAAAACCCAATGAAAATTAAAACATAAAAAAATTGATCAATTTGTCACAACCACCAAAATTCAAAAAACAAAGAGCCTATTTTTCCATACTTTTATTATTTTTGTGTGTTAAAAAAGAAGGAAATCGAAAAAGTTACATAAATTTTTATGAGAAAAATAAACGGTCATGTAATTGGTCTAGATTGGGGGATTAAACTAATGTTTTGACAAAAATAAAAAATATTAGTAAAATTATAAAACTATTGGCATAAATGAGTGATTAGCCCCAAAGATTTCAGAGCAATGTTCAACTAAAATATAGTTAAATCTTCTTAAAAAGAATGATTGACTTAATCGTCAGTAGCATCTACTTTGACCCCCAATATGGGGACTTTTCAAGAATGGATAACATCTACTGAGATGATAAGGTTCCGGATGTAGGTTAGGGTTAAAATCTTGTTATATTTAAGGAGTTGTATTAGTTTTGTTTTTTCTATGAAATCTGCGTATAATAAAAGTGAAATTTTCTTTATTAATTAAATAAAGATGTTATTTGAAACATTTCTAATGTTAATAATAATTCTAATTTAACGAATACGTAACACAATATTAAAAAATGGAATTATAAAAAAAATTAATATTCTCAAATAATTTGTTTGCAAATTTTATCAATTTCAAATTATATTTTTATTGTTATAAAATGTTCTTTAAAAAATATAAGTCAAATAATCTCTTATGAAATATATTTAAACTTGTCAAATGTCGAAAATTTGAAAATTGTATAATTATTTAAAATAAAAATTAAATTTAAATTCCATTTTAAATCAATATCATATTTTAATTGTAATTAATTTTATAATAATAATTATAAAAAATTTAATTATTTATTTATCTAAATATATATATATATATATAATGTAATTTTTTTATAATTTTAATTTATTTCAATGTAATTCAACACATTTTTAATATTTCCTTATGATTTAAATGTTCTCAATTATTTTATGGAGAAAAAGTATAATATATTGTCGATATTAAATATTTTATTAAATAGTGTTGATTATTCCTTCAAAAGTATTATGACACTGGACATTCTATAAAAAATATTTGCATTAAGAACATGTTTGTTTTTGATAAAATAGTAGATAAACAAAATAAAATAAACAAAAAATTCTTTCTGACTGCATTTTTTGAATTTAATTAATTTAATATTCATTATTTAAAGATATTATATTAAATAAAGATTTTAGATTATTAAATATTAAAAATTTTAAAATCACAGTAAAAACTTTATATACCTCAATTATAATAAAATAACTTTACATTATCAGTAAATTTATTTTAATTTAATTGTTATTTTTAATTATAAAATGTTTTCATGGTTTTTTACATATTTATTTTTATTTTCAATTTATTCTAATTGATTCAATATTCTACTTTTTTTGTTATTTAAGTATTGAAATATCACGAATAATCTCTATTAAAAACAAATAAAGCTGAATGTTTAAATAGAATTTTTATTTTACTGATAGATTAAATTAAAAATAACTGAAAGTTCAAATTAATTGATCAGAATTCAAAATTTTTTTTATTATATTTTTTTATTTTACCATTAATTTTTAAAAAAATATTTCCATTATTACCTAAACTTTACTTTTCTAATCTATCGCGTGTTGGGACGTAATATCTGGTAACGTTATTTTTAACAAATATTTGTGGGCCACGCATTGGATCGACATCTATTGGAATATTACCCACATCATCTTCCAATATAAATCGGCATCTTCGAAAATTATTAATATGTTCATTTAACGGTTTATCTCCTAATTATTTAAATTAAATAGAACTTTATTAACTTTTTAAATATTAAATGAAAACCTGTTTTCCAATTTTGAATAATACCACGACAGAAAGCGCATTGAACTTGATCATTATTTAAATAAAAAAATCCTGCATTAGCTAAATCTAATGGTGAAATAAAACTAATTTTCCATTTATTAAATGATCTATCCGTAAAAGAGCTCAATCTATTTGACTCAGATTTCATTAATTCGAAATAAAAGTTAATATATTCAACATTCTTGAAGTCTATTGTTGATTGGTTTGAAAATGAATTGCAAATAAAATCGATTAACGTATGAAATTTAGCCATTTATTAATTTTATGTAGTTTATAATAAAAGAAAGTACTTTATTTTAAATTAAAAATATGATTTTAATTTTTATAATATTGTATTTATATTGACACACACCTGGTGGTTTTATTAAATAAAACTATTTTAAATGTTAAAAATATATTTAAAAATCTTTAAAAAATTATGATAAATTATTGCATATTTAAAACAAATATAATTATTAACTGTTTAAAACAATGAATAAAATAATTTTAGATTTTTCTTGTTAATTAATAAATGTTTTTATAAAATATTTTAAAATTTAAAATTTATTAATAATAACTCCTATGTATTTTTAAAAAGTTAAAATCTAAGGTTTAAATAACTTAACAAACTTAATTTTTAAAATAATTGAAATAACCCAATCAAAAAGTTTTTGATTGGGTAATCATTGAATAACAAAATTTTGATTTTAAATTTTTAACATTTTTTATCAGTGATTAATTTTAGAGGTAACATGATTCATAAAATGACAAAAATTAACATAATAATGACTAAGGCTTTGAATATTTCTATTTAAAATAAGATTAGAGGTCCTAATAGACCCAAAAAAGAGAAATTCATTTATACGAATTAAACGAATCAAACGATTTTTAAAAAAACTATCGATTTTAAAAATTTTAAACGATTTCACATATTTGATAATTTTTTAAATTAAACACTTCAATTAGACAATAATTTATATTTAATTAAGATAAGTCAATATTTTATTTCACATTTTGTGCAAATTTAATTTAAATGTAAAAATTTAACCTGAATTTTGTTTAAGTTCATGTCAAAAATAAATTCTTGAAGTAAAAAACTATTTTTGTAATAAGAAAATAAGTTATTTAGTGAAAAAACTTATTAAATAATAACTGATTAAGCTTAATAATTAATTTTTATAACTAAAATTAAAAATTTATCGATCGATTTTTCACTATTTCGAACCTTTTTATTAAACGGTTAACAAACGATTTTGTACCCTTTTTCTAACAATTTTCAAACTTTAATAATGACCTATATTTATTTTCGACATGATATACATAAAATACTTATCGAAATTATAAATTATAAATATTAATTTTTTTCTGTTTAAAAATAAATTAATTTCTAAAAGCAATTCAAATTTAACAAAAAAAAACATTTAATAACTAACTTATCTAAAAATGTTTATGTTATGAAAATATTAACATAAAATTAAAAATAAATTGTGACGTGCAGAAAATATTTTTGTAGCGCTGAGTAGATGTATATGGCGCGGAGTAGATAGATGTAAATTATATGGTTCCACGCCACAAATTTAAGTAATTAAAATACTCGTCGCCACACATCTTTAAATAAATAGGACTCCACGTCACATTAAAATAAGTTAAAATTACTTCACATCAAAAATTTATATAGAAAATGCATTTATTTTATAAAATTTAAATTATTTTATTTTCGCTTTCGTTTCATTAGCGTTCATTTCGTGCGCTTTTATGTCATTAGCTTAGAATATTTTCTCTCGCCTAAGTAGCTTTCGCATTTTTCGCTTATGTGCCGGGACACCGAATACCAACTGATGAACAGAATGTGGCTGAATCTGCACCGTTTATGAATACAATTGGAACAAGCTCTTCAATTAAGGGTAACCTGGCAACTAAATCATTATATGACAAAATTATTATATTTTTTGCATATTGAGTAGACAATCATCCATTGTTCCTATTTGATACTTTTCAATGAAATTATTTTATTTAATAATATACGATAAACTGGAGCGAAAATATTTAAAAGTCTCAGATGTTAAATTTTAAAAAGAATTATGTCATAAAGAACCATGATGTTTCAAAATTAATTATATTTATTATAATTATATAATTGTTTGATTTCAATCACGTATAAAAAAATTAAAAAACATAATAAATTTTTTTTGTTTTTTCTTAAAAAGAAATTCAATTGTATTTTTATCTTAATAATAAATAGTTTTGTCCCCATTTGCTAACGCTCATATTATTTGTGGTTACTTTGGCCCGTTTATACGCTTTTAGATATCCATTGTTTACATTATAGTGCTGCAGTATCATACTATTTATAAAAAATGCGGTTGCTATGTGTTGGTTGTTAAGGCTGATACTTAATTAAAAACTTTAGTAAATAACTATGTATGATTATATTTATAAAACATATATTTTAACCGTTATTATTTTTAACACCCTTCTTCTTTCACATAATTCAAGACAATTTTATTTATCATGATAGAGAATGTAATTTTTGAGATAAGTCGGAAAATTTAAGTCAGACTCCATCTTTGTAAGCCTGGATTTTCCGATTTCCTGTTTTATTACTCGGCCGCAAATTTCCTTTAGCTGAATCGGTTCCGAATAGAGTCCTCCAACATATTTAATAGAAATCTCACTGTGACCCCAAACCGAATTAACAATTGGGTACAGCTTTTTCCCTTTAAGACCACGAAATGCGACTCCCAGATAATGTCCGTCAACAATAAATGCTAGCGAACCCTCGTCCATGTCGAGTACAACATAGAACGAATCGGGAATTACAAATGTATCGTTATTTGTTAACAGTGTACTATATGTAACTCCTGGATAGTTCATTAAGTCGTGGTACAATTTATTTCGGATTATATCCCATCCCCACGACTCTTTATTGACACCAACAAGAGATTGATAGCCGGTTGTGTGTAATTTTGCGTGACAAGTGGCTACTCCAACCACGGCATGAGTGCCGCGTTGCCAAATTGGCCAAGTCAGTTTCCACACATGTAGACCTCGTGTGTAACCAATTTTGCCGCGAATACAATCAGTGCTTTGTGCAATTGGATGTCTATGAAACGTTGTGGGATCGTCTTCCTTTACAAATATATTAAGAGATCTGTCCTCAGTATTCCATGCATGTTTTGATTGCATCTCGTAACTGGCGTAAGGCATATCCAGCAATAATAGAAGACGCGCTGGAATCGGATTATCTAACAAATATTTCATGCGATAGGCAATATTTGATGAATTCTTCCTGTATAATGGTGACATAATTGAGAAAACCCTTTGACGCATTATTTAAGGCAAAATTACTAGACAATACACTCCTCTGTAGATATTGTTTCGTTACTTAAATTTTTGCTATTCTAGTTGGCAAATAAATAAGTTGATGTTTTTTATAATATATGAACTTTAATGTAGGAATCGCTTTAATACGTGTGTAGATGATATATATAAAAAATAAACAGATGTGGATGAGAATGAATTGCTAATGCAACTTCGAGTATAAATATGAATGAGAACTGCTTTGACCGCTGATCTGAAGATATTTGCTTTAAGTAATGTTTAGACAAATATCGCTGGGTTCGTTTGATATAATATCAATTGTTTATAACTGTTTATAAAAAAAATTAAGAAACATTTAATAAAATTGAAATACTATTTTGGAGAAAAATCTAATTTTAACACAATATAAAATTAGTTTAATTAATAATAACATATATCATAAAAAAATGCATAGTTCAATATATATTAACTGGTATAATTGGTATAAGTTAAGCAACTGACAGTTTCCATGTGTAAAATTCCTAGAGTAAAATAAAAATAAAATGATTACCAATTTTATAAAACTGGTTTTCACATACACAAATTAAAAAGAAGCTGAAGAGAGAAAATTTAGTTTCGATGTTCTATTTTGCATTTTATCAATATTACAATTCATACATTTTAAATATATACAGAGCTTAACTAGAAAAGGCTACTTTTCACTTATTATATAATTTAATTTTAGGTTTAACTTTAAAAATTAAAAAAAATTAATTATATATAGGACAAATATCATATAATAGTAAAGTGTTTTTTTTTAATTTTCCTAAATAATCACAAAAATACAACCATATCAGAAAAAAAATTTAGTTAAACCACAAATTATTAATTTATAATTATTATATGACAAACTTTTAATAAAATATCAATAATTTAAAATAATATAAAATCGTTATAAAAGAAATTAATTTACTTTTTTAAACTTATTATATAATTACTTTAGTGTCAATATGAAAATTAAAACTTTTAATTTCTATTAATTTTTTAATATTTTATATTATTTAATTAAATTTTAGTTTAATTTTTAACTATTTTTTATTTACATACATTTTTATTCTTTTTAAATAATCGTTAATTAACTATTTTCGAGTTTCAATTAAACATCTGATTATTCTAATTAGATTTGCTTGTTTCGTATTTAAAAATATTTAATACAAATTTATTTCAACTATTTAATTATTACTGGTTATGATATTTAATTACTGGACTTTATAAATATATATTAACATTTAAAAAATAAATTAATGTTTTAAAAATTACAAAATTTTAAAATTTTACTACATATTCATAATAAATTAATAATCTTAAATTATTTCTATATTTTTAAAATATATACTTGTTAAATTTTTGTGTATCTTTTGGATATAACTTACATTTGTCTTCAAGTTTTTCTAATATTTTCAAGATTTTTTAATTTACTTAATTTTAATCTTCAATATAATTATGAAAATTACCGATTCATTTTGTAAACTAAAACTATAAAATATCAATTTTAAAATAAATTTTAATATAAAATATAATAAATAAATAAAATTATTTATTTTTATTTATATATTTATATATTGATTTAGAACATTTATTAAATTTAA
>JAQGAW010002428.1:0-15240 GCA_034698025.1 Phthiracarus crinitus | reverse complement strand
TTTGTACAATTTATCATTTAATGAAGTAGAGTTCTGGCCCACTAGTGGGCCAGAACTCTACTTATATAACAACATATCTATATCTTTACGTTGTATTTCTTTAATTGATTTTTCAAAATTCTCTTTATTCAAAAATTTGATATAATCATCGTCATCTCTTAATTCCGACTGTTTCCTTATAAAGCGTTTTTCTTCCATCAGTCTTAATGCTTCTCTTTTAAAGTAATACTTAAACGCACACCACATTTCATAGGAACCATTAACAGTAATTTTTTCACATTCTTCACTTACCCTAATCAGCAATACATAACTTGTAAGTAATGTCTTATCGCATGAAAACAGCGTAAAAGGTTTTAATTCTCCCTTAGAGTACGGAACTTTTAATAACAGAATTGCATGATCAAACATACCAATCCATCTAAGTTTATATGAGTATTGAGAGATATCCGAAAATATATGATACAATTTATCGCGTTCTTCGTAACTTGTATTTCGTAAACGATGACTGAATTGAATTCTATGCCTATCAAGTGTTAACGATTTGACATTAAATTTTTCCCACACATTTAACTTAAACCATGAACAGCACAGCCTATCCAATACGTTGACAATACGACCTGAATTTGTTCGTTCACTTAACTTTATCGCAAAGTTCATATCACCACAAAAAATAATGTGATCATATTTTTGGCTATCAATCACTTCCATACAGTCACCTAAATTTGCTTCTAATAATCCATATGTTCTTATATGCGGATGAACATACATATTCACCACTATATATTTAAGAGAACCTAATAGTAACTTAAAAATCATATAATAGTCACTAGTTGCTAAAACATCACACTTCCATTTTTTGTTGACATACGCTCCGACAAAGCATGAGGGACTGCTATAAAATCTATAGTTAAGTAATTCACAGTCAAAATATTTACGTTCTTCCTGAATACACATCATATCACACTGTTTCAAAATATCACTTAAAATTCTATCTTTAAAAACATCACACTTTCCTATATTAAAAAAAGCTTAAATTAAAGCTTAATTCTTCTTCTTTATTGAATGTAAAATACGTAATATAGTAAGAAGTTTAGCCTCTATCTTAGAGACCTTCGCTCCCAACAAAATCCGATAAAACAAAATAACTAATCTCAGCTGTTCTATAAATAAATCAACCAATGATACCTTTTTGACATATTTCTCAAAAAGTTTCTTCTCTCTATCTTTTCCAGAACTAATGATAGAGGTTTCAATAATCATCTCAATAAACTTCGTTCTAGTAATAGGTCCACCAAACATTTCATCATTTTCGTTAAAAGGCAATAAACGCAAAATCACATCATTATCCACTTGACTAATTCTTTTTAAATAAAAAGTCGCAATTAATTCAGAAAAGGTCATATCCATAAACTGTTTTTCTGAAAATTTTCTTGTAACCTCAATATCACACACACATGCAACTAATTCTTTGAGATGAGGCTCTAATAATATTTTCATTTTTGTAATCTCTTCTTGATTATATGAAAAAACAAGTTCTCTTCTCATATCGTGAGACTCATTCTTCACATAACCAGGATCCGAATAAATGAGCTTTTCTCTACCAATTTTAGCCATACATTTATTGATTTCTTGAGTTTTATCTGCTATATCAGACACACGCTTCTTTTCATTGCCTAATAATCCTTTGTTTGTATGCAAATTTAAAAAGTCAAGTCCATTGTACTTATTTGTTTGAGGTCTAATTGCAGTACTATATGTTGGAGTATAAGTTTCGTCACTCCTACTATCAACAGATTCTCCGAATTAGCCTTCTTTTTCTTGATATCCGCTGGTGTTTCCAAAGACGTTGAACTAATATTTCTCTTAGATTGTTGATTGTCATCTAACTCTTGTTCCATAGCATCATTTAAGGTATCATTAATTGTTGGATTTTCATTCTCAAGTAAGTCTTCATCGATATCACCCATAAGAGTCTATTGATTTTTCTTATTCTCTTATTCTATTCTTAAGACACAGTCAGCATTAAAGTGTCCTTCTTGTCGACAGAAGTAGCATACTTTCTTCTGTGGACACAGAACTCCTAATTTATATCTCCGTCCATTTTTGTCTATAATAACCTCCTTTATCTTCTCAATATCATCCATTTTTATGCCACTCTTTAGTGTAACTTTAGCCGAACGCCTTCCTCCAATACCAATAAATTCTTGTCGATCATTATCGGCATAAAACATTTGATACCTCCAGGAGGTCTTATTAAAATTCACATAATCTTTAAGCGCTTCTTCAACATCACTATTTTCGATAAGACCCCACGCATCGGTAATCGTTACGAAGGGTCGGTTTACAAATGGGATAACTGGATGTGAATTACCATATTCATCCTTTAAACCATTGTTAACCAAAGAAAAGGTATCCATTTTAACTCTCATAATAACAATAACATTTCCACTAAATGTAATTTTCAATTGTAATATCGGGTGATCCGTCGTAAATTGTTTCGATATCAAATCGTAATAAAACTTCGGATCATCACTATTATTGATCTTTCGAATAAGTAGACTATTATCAAAATCCATTGACTTGAAATCGTTTTGCACAAAAAACCAATTGTCTGCCACAGAAGTATCTGTCGCTAATTTTTTCAAATTTTCTCTATTTTTATATCCACTAAACACTTAAAAACTAAAATTAGTAAAAAATTAGATTAAAAACTAATAATTATTTATCAAAATTTCAATAATTATTTGAGACAAAAATTCAATGCGACTGCACTAAGAAGCATCATCATCATCACCATAAACATTATCATCTAAATCACCATAAGCATTATCATCATCATAAGCATCATCATCATCATAATAAGTATCATTATCATCATAAGCATTATCATCATCATAATAATAAGCATCATTATCATTATCATTTAAATTATTTTTATTTATTACATCATCATTATTACATTGAATTACATAAGTCTCAATCAAAACAGCATCGATGTGATTTTACACCACTCTCGATCATCATCATCATCATCATCAACATCATCATCATCATCATCATCATCATCATCATAAATGTCGATGAATTTAGACATCTCTACGCTCAAGGACGAGAACTCATTGATTAAAAATTCGATGAAATTCTTATGGTTTAAGACTTGTACACGCATTAAAGTCAAAACGAATGTTCGGGACAAATATATAACGATAATGTTTCAGAAACAGTTAATCTAAAATTTTATAGAACTCAGTAGATAAATACTCGCCGTCTGTTTGTTCGAAAGGAAAGAGTTTAAGGAAAAAGAAAAGGAATGCTTTTAATGGTTGGCCATAAGGCTTCACTTGAAAACTTGACATTCAAGTTTATCGCAACTCAATAGCAATGTTAGCGTTTTTGTGCTTCGTTTTAATGCTATTTTTTGTTGCTTTTATAATAATGTTTTTCACGTACGCTCTAGTTTTTATTAATTTTTTTTATATTTCCATCGGTTTGTTTGCCATTGTGGCTATAATATCTGCATTATTTTTTCTTAAGAATCAATTTGAAAACATGATGAAGATTATTGGTCTGTAATTCATACAGAAGATTATAGGTGTTACAGTTGCTATATTTGGAGTCTTCAAAAGAAGAGACAACAACAATAATAATGGTAGAATTATTTATTATTGTTCTTCTGATGATTGCTCGGTTAATCGGTTAAAGTTTACAGCACTTATGTTTGATTGATGGTCGAAATACTTCTCTCTGACACTAAAATTACTTCTCTACAATTAAGACAAAAAATTTTTGTTTAATAAGTAAAATACTTTGTTAAAAATGTAATCACATTTAATGTGTATTGATCTCTGGTTTAATAAATAATAGTAACTCTAATACAATTTTTTAGGCTTTGTCTAGTTTTGTTGTGAGTAATTCAAAATTATTTTATAAATCTATATTTTAATACTGGTGCAGTTAAAGCCGTGAAAACGTGGTTCACTTCACCATTTATGACTAGTTTTGCATTGAAAGTAATACTTCCTTACGTCACGAAGGGAATTATATGATTAAAGTTATGACTAATAATTAGACTGATTTTAACGCGAGTATTCGATGAGAGTGTTTCTTAAATACAAAATAGAAAATATTATTGTATTTTATATCTAATTTTAACTTTAATTATTGTACTAATGATTGTAATTATTTAATTATTTTATTATTTAACCTTTGATTGCCATTATGTTGAAAATTATTGCACTGTGATAATGTTAATTGTGTTCAATCAGTTAATCTGATTGTGTATTAACTAAAATATGATATGAAACATATAGAGATGTTAGCCACATCTCTTAAATGATTATACATATTAAATGACATCATATTCTTCAATGGATTGAGAGACGATATCTCTTGGATAGTTATCGATTTTAAGGACTAAAAGCTAACACGATATAGATGGGAGAGATATCTATTGGATAAGAAATACACAATTACATCATATTCATTGATGGAATTAGATATGTGAGGAACGCTGTATTGCCTTATTACGCATACCTAAGATGTTATTACTATAATAAACTATTTATTGTATTTTCAATAGACTTTAGTCTTTATACTTTAATGTTTTTTTTGATCGCTTATGTAAACTCAAATGCAATGTATAATAATTCAGTGTAATGCTTGTTAACGATTAAGCAAGACGTCCTATAATAAACTTCGTGTCGTATATTTTCTAAAGCCGCTATAGTCGCGTCGCTATTCTTCACTGTGGTGAAACCTTTTAATTATTTAATGCCGTAAACTATAAACGTTGGCCGAAGAACATTTATTGTAGAATTGGTTCAATCAACGACTCAAGTATTCGTATTCATCTACTGATCGTCACTACACTGTAGTCGGTTATTCATCACATGGCGGAAACTCAATAGTCATCGGTCTCATTTGGTAATCGGTTAAAGCGTTAAACCGACAACTTTATTGTTCTCGGCATCAGAAGTTGTTCATTGTAGGCGAGATCCCAGGATTGCCAGATAGTAATCGTTCCGGCGTTTAGACTGTCAACGGCAACCCTCTTATGTAATACTTTCTTCTAAAAACCCTAATGACCTTTCAAAACTGGTAAAAACTTTTATTAGGTTTTCTATATACACTTATAACAATATAAACATAGCCATACCTTTCTATCGTTATAACATTATAATACTCATCACTGTGCATCAGATTATCTTTTATTCTATTATTAATTATTGTAACTCTATTATTAACTTTTGATTCACTCGATTGATATTAATCGTATTCATCCACTTCTCTAATGTATTGATTAACCTCAAAGAGCGAAACAAAATCGTTAGATTTAATATAATTTTTAATACATAATTCTCTTTTTCAATATTCATAAAATGAACATTTAAAAAAACTAATTTCGTTTTGTTTGTATTAATTGGTTCCATACTATGATAGCTAATAAGGATCCTTCCATATACACAAACTACTCATTAAAAATAATATATCTTATAAAATTAATTGTAAATCTAAGTTGGCATAAAATATTTTCCACATCATTTGCTTTGAATTTTTATGTTGACATAAGATGTTTTAGTTTCGCTTTTGGTTTGTCGTCCGATTTAGACATTATTTTAATTACTTTTATTATTTCTACTTTCGGGAAAGTGTCATAACTATTCCACGAAAACACTTCTAGTAATTTATCAATATTTTTTATTTTGGCATCGCCTTGTTTTCCCGATCCATCCTCTAGTTCCATAGAGCCATAGCAATAATCTCAATCAGTTCGCTGAATGGTTTGTTTTTCGCTTTTTCGATGTCCAATGTTCAAACATATCGTTATACTTTTCCCCATCAGTTCACTCATACATATTTTACGAAACACGTCAATTGGAAAAACTTTCGTTTTTCCACTTTATTTGTTCTCATAATTTAATCAAGTTATATATAAAAAGTATAAGAATTTGTTAGAAGCTTTTGATTTTGACTTTGAAAATGTTCTCTTTTTTGATGAGAGAAACAATGATAAGTCAAGAGTAGAGAATGGATTGAAGTCAGTTTGGTTGAGAACGATTTACTGTTTTAAAATAAAAGTTTGCTCTCATCCAAAAACGCAGATAGTTTTAAAGAGATTCCTGTTAAAAAAATTTAGGGAAGTTCTTATATTTATTAAGTATTACTTTAAAAAAATAAAACGATTATCAACATTACAGTTGAAAGTTGAAAAAAATATTAATGAAATTTTTGATTCAGTTTATAAACATTCACGTTATAGTAGTTTTTGATAGATTATGTAAGTCAGGTATAAAAATATTGAACTGGTTTCTCGCATCTCAGTTGCGAGAAACATAACCACTAGTATTCAAAGGGTTCTTTCCTCATGATCTTAAGACATGGAAAGTCATATAATTTACATAATATGTATTGACGCGATTAAAATCTCAACACTAATTTATACTCTTTGGTTCTTTTTTATGAGTTTTAATGACATCAAAACACCTTTTATCAGTACTTTACGTAAGTTGTAGTTTATTGTTGATATTTTAAAATGATATGTTATTTCATAAAAATTCTTACCTGTGAATAACCACAAATTTATTAAATTAATTAGAGAGGAAACCTGAACGAAATTATGTTGTTTATATGAGTGTAGTATTTGGGTATATCTTCACTCATTCGACACTTATGGCAATCACGTACTTAGCAGTGGGAATGAAAACGAATGTGTTGGACATAAGTCTGAATTTTATTAGTTCAGTATTAACGTATATCCAGTTGTTTCACGTTAAGCTTATCCTCACGAGATATATCAATGGGATTCAATCATTTTTACTGAATGATAGCATACTATCATTTCATCCTTTTTAACTAAAATATAAAACTTTACTAAAAAAGTTTCCAGTCTTTACATTTGTCTCTTATAACTGACGCATTGAGATTTAAAGTTAAATTCAAGGCCAAATCAATGACCGATTGATGGCTTGTGCTTCACTTGTATAACAGGTTTAGCTTGAGTTTGGGTGCCTTTCCTTCGCTGAAAAGGATCTGTAAAGACACTCAAAATGTATATTTAAAAATAATACTTCGTTCCCTACTGTGCGTGTCGCTGAAAAGGGACTGCAGATTAGCGAATTAGGAGTAAGATGTCTGACCTTTCGCTTCGCTTGTGTGCTGTGCTTTGGAGAGAGATATGAATTTGTGTTTTTATGTTACACATTAATATTAAACTCAATTATGTTTTTTAAGCTGAGATAATAATGTAATATCCTTTTATAAAAATGTATGATTTCTAATAATTTTACATTTGATACGAATTATTTTTATATAAATTTATTTTAATACGAACCTAATGTTCTAAAATTGTATTTACATAATCATAAAATGAAATGATTTTGATATATTCAAGTGTCATAATTGTATAACGTATTGTTGTTTAAAACGAAATAGAGTTTACCATAAACATCACCATGATCATCATAAACATCACTATCATCATCATAAGTATCAGGTTTTAGAATTTGTTTTAATTAAATTAATGTCAATTCATAAACATTAGCAAAAATAAGCTCATGAAAAACATCAATACTTATGACTCTATACTACATATGACAATAACTATCTTTAAAAAAATCAAAAAACATAAAAGTGATTATAAATACGTAATATAGTTAATAAATTGTCTTCATCTTTCCGTAGTTCTGTATAATCGCACGCAACAGCCGAACCAAACCAATCATCAAATTCCAAAACAAGAGTGCCTTAACTTTAATTTTCTATTCTAAATCTTCAATAATCAGAACAAATAAATTCATCACAAGTAATAGTAACATAATAGTCGCAACCAATATTCTTGCAAACAAAACGTCTTTATTTACAGTTTTCAATCATCCTTTGACTGATAAAAATGTTCCAAAGATAGAAGAACAAAAATTAACCAAAGATACTAATTTCACCACAATATACAGATCCAGATATTCCTCAAAAAAAGCCAGAAAAGTTAGAAACACAATAATCGTTATAATAAAGGCTTCTGTTTTTATCATATTGCAGCCAAATTTATCAAAAACCAGATGAAACTGAACTTAAACAAAGAAGTTCATCGTAGACTTTCCGACTACAAATCGATTCATGATAGCTTTAAATACAAAGTATTCAAAATGTGGAATCAATTTAACTAAAATTAAATGTGTTTTATTAAATAAATAGCGGAGCAAAATTCAATACAACCGCTTATAACAAAACGCGAAATGGAGAGATAACATCATATTCATAAACGGATTGAGAGACGACATCTCTTGGATAGTTATAGATTTTAAGGACTAAAAGCTCAAACGATAGAGATGGGAGAGACATTTACTGGATGAGAAATACACAATTACATCATATTCATTGATGGAATTAGAAATGTCATCTATTTGATATTTAATTACTGAGGAATAAAAGTTAATATTTTTAGAAGCACGACTTCTATCATATCAAACTGAATTGAAAATCTCAGTTTTTAAAAATTTATATTTATTTGTTTTCTGTTACTTATTGTAATAATGTATTAATTATAGAGATATGACAAACTGTATAACTCATTGAGAAAATAAAATATATTTCACCATTATCATCATAAGTATCATCATCATCATTAGCTTAACCATAAGAATCACCATAAGCATCACCATAAGCATCACCATCATCACCATCATCACCATCATCACCATAAGCATTACCTTCATCATCATTAACATCACCATCACCATCATAAGCATTACCATTATCATCGTAAGCTTCAATATTATCATCACAAGCATCACCATCACCATTATAAGCATCACCAACACCATCATAAGCATCACCATCATCATTATAAGTATCATCATAATCATCACCATCATCATCGTAAACATATAAATTATATTTATTTCATATTGAATAATCATTGCTTAATTACAAATTTCATTCTAAATATGAAAAACAGTTATCGTTTGATCAGAAAAGTATATCTAAATACAAAACATAATTCTCATTTTATGATAAATATCGATGAAATATTTGTTTTTGTCATCCTTAACCGTTAGATTGGTGATATCGGTTGATTCCTCTCATTCATCCTTTCTTTGATGTCGACGCCAACCCTAAATATACCGAACATCGAAATAATCAAATCCACTTTAGTTGCCATCGATTTGAGCCAAATGATGTCCCATAACAGCATAAAATCATTCATGATATGGAGTGTCATAACCACTGCGATAACCAATACCATAATAACTTGTATTTTCATTATGAGGCAAAATTATCACTAATATCCTTGTTAAAACCGTACTAATACTTTTAGTAAAATTAAATATAAAATCTTTGACCACACGTTTATATACACTTAAATTAATAACTATATCTAATTCTTTAGATCACATTCGTTCCTTATCTTCATTTTTACTTTCTTTAGTGACGCTTCCAATTGACGTAAAACTCTTTGTTTCGGTTCTTTTGTTCTGAGCTGCAATACATTTTTTTTACTAAATAGCACTTAGAATTAAACCAATTTTAAATAATTTAATGGGAGTTAACCAATTCTCGGGGGTTAGAGATCGTGCATTTAGTTAGCAATTAAACGGATTGAAAGTATAATAATTAAAGCGAAAGAATTAAAAGTAAAAAAAACCCTGTTCTAAATGTTTTGGACCAGAGTTCTGATTTCGATAGTATATTAAGAACCTTTACTTATACTGTTTTGAGTGAAATGAATTTGGGAAATAACATTATTGATTGGATACGAAACGTTGATTTAAATAATAAATTGGTAGTGAAATTATCTAATTATTGTACCACTTCTCTCATCTCATGTGATCAGGGGTCGAGCATGGGGGGGTTATGTCCTGCGAGTTGTATGACCTCACTTTTGAACCATTTATTAACTATTTAGAGTCTGAACTAAAAATAAAACAAAAAATATAATAAAATGAAAGAAACACTCGCTGTTTTTGTTGATGATTTAAATTTACCAGTAACTTACCAGTAAATCAAAAAATAAAATAAAACAAATAACAAAACTAATTTTTTTGGAAAAATGTTGTTTGTATTTCATATGATAAAATGTGTCGACCGAAAAAATACGGAGGTATAGGTGTGTTTAATATTGAGCTAATAGCTGATGCTATTAAAGTCTATCATGTCTTGAGATTTGATGAATCCTTTTATTGTATATCTAAAAAATTAAGGGATAAATACAAAAATTTTAAAGTAAAAAAATATCCATATATATTTGAACGGTTAACTGAAATAACTAAAATAATATCAATATATAATATTATATGCGATTACAAGTTTGATTTGTTTGATAGGGATTTTTACAGTCTTACTATAGCACCAAAAGAATACATAGATAAATTTTTTAGGATAGTAAATGGTGCGTAGCAGTCAAGTGAAAACCTTTTTAAAAGGAAAATTTATCGGTCATCGCAATGCTTATATTGTGATACTAAACAAATAGTGTCACTATTTTAGGGACTGTGACTTTAATCAAGTTATATATAAAAAGTATAAGAATTTGTTAGAAGCTTTTGATTTTGACTTTGAAAATGTCCTTTTTTTTGATGAGAGAAACAATGATAAGTCAAGAATAGAGAATGGATTGAAGTCAGTATGGTTGAGAACGATTTACTGTTTTAAAATAAGTGTTTGCACTCATCCAAAAAAGCGGATAGTTTTAAAGAGATTTCTTTTAAAAAAATTTAGGGAAGTTCTTATATTTATTAAGTATTACTTCAAAAAAATAAAACGAAAATCAACACTACAGTTGAAAAAATATTAATGAAATTTTTGATTCAGTTTATAAACATTCACGATATAGAAGTTTTTAATAGATTATGAACCGATAGATGTAAGTCAGGTATAAAAATACTGAACTGGTTTCTCGCATCTCAGTTGCGAGAAACATAACAACTAGTATTCAAAGGGTTCTTTTCTCATGATCTCAAGACATGGAAAGTCAAATAATTTACATAATATGTATTGACGCGATTAAAATCTCAACATTGATTAATACTCTGTGGTTCTTTTTTATGAGCTTTAATAACATCAAAACGTCTTTTATCAGTACTTTACGTAAGTTGTAGTTTACTGTTGACATTTTAAAATGATTTTAAATTTCTTATAAAAATAAAATTTTATGTTATTTTATGAAACTCTTACCTGTGAATAATCACAAATTTATTAAATTAATTAGAGAGGAAACCTGAACGAAATTATGTTGTTTATATGAGTGTAGTAATTGGGTATATTTTCACTCATTCAACACTTATGGCAATCACGTACTTAGCAGTAGGAATAAAAACGAATGTGTTGGACATAAGTCTGAACATTATTAGTTCAGTATTAGCGTATATCCAGTTGTTTCACGTTAAGCTTATCCTCACGAGATATATCAATGGGATTGCAATCCTCTATACTGAATGATAGCATACTATCATTTCATCCTTTTTAACTAAAATATAAAACTTAACTTAAAAAGTTTCAGTCTTTACATTTGTCTCTCATAACTGATGCTTTAAGATTTATGGTTAAATACAAGGCCAAATCAATGACCGATTTATGGCTTGTGCCTCACTTGTATAACAGGTTTAGCTTGAGTTTGGGTGTTTTCCTTCGCTGAAAAGGGTTTGTAAAGACACTCAAACTGTGTATTTAAAAAATAATACTTCGTTCCCTATTCTGCGTGTCGTTGAAAAAGGACTGCAGATTAGCGAACGAGGAGTAAGATGTCTGACTTTTCGCTTCGTTTGTGTGCTGTGCTTTGGAGAGAGATATGAATTTGTGTTTTTTTGTGTTACACAACAATATTAAACTCAATTATGTTTTTAAGTTGTAATGATATTGTAATATCCTTTCATATTAAGGTATGATTTTTAATAATTTTACATTTGATACGAATTATTTTTATATAAAATTATTTTAATACGAACTAAATGTTCTAAAAAATTGTATTTACATAATCATAAAATGAAATGTTTTTATTATTTTCAAATATCATAATTGTATAACGTATTGTTATTTAAAACGAAATAAAGTCTTCCTCCTTTGCCTTTACAGCAAACTTTCTTTCGAACATAATAAACGTTGTGCCACAGTATAGAGTCGTACAACACAATCGTTGTTCTTTTTTCATAGTTTTCATAGTGTCGAAACAAGAGATCTCTAAACACCAATTTCGCGTCATTGTGAAGCAATATTCCGGTAAAGAATGAGGAAAGTTTGAAAAAAAATCTCAAACGAGTTTCATACCGAAAACTGTCATACATCTCATAGAACCCATCAATCGTTTCCGTCTTTAGTTCATACCACCAGTGCCTCAATCCTTCTCCAACCTTATCCACGATTTGCATGCCATAACATACTTTTCCATTACGACAGAATGGTATCACAGAATTGATAGCAATTGGAGCACTTATTGTCCTTTTATGAGTGACCGGATCTTCTCTACCCATGAATATACTCATTAATAAATTGTATTTATTCACAATTACATGGTTTCCAAATTCTCGAAAATTTTGTAATCCATATTCCTCTGCCAACTGTAGATATCCTGTATGCAGCATAAGATCGATGTATAGATACCAACGAATTGGATCGATATCTTCATAGACCGCATAATGTTTGGAATAATTAAAGAAAATTACAGTAAATTTATCCGCAGATTTTCTACTTTCTCTTCTATTATATGTTGCTTTGCCAATAACACCGGCTTTTCCTGGTTTTCTATATATCAAAACTGACGATACATTTCTGTTTGAATACCAATTTGATTGATTCGATAAAACAATGTCCATTCGTTGCGGAGAATCACTAATAATTGGTTGAATTTGAATCAACGATGAACTAACCGGTGGTATATTATATCGCGGATCACATAATTGTTGTGCAAATGATGGACCAATTGGTGGCATTATTGGTGGTGGTCTCACATATGATGCGGTTTGTGGAGCACTGCCACTATATTGTGGCGGATATGCTGGCCAACCATATGGTGGTGGAAATGGTGGTGAAGTTTGTGGTGAATATTGTGGCGGATATTGTGTCAGATATTGTGGCGGATATTGCGGTGGATATTGTGGTGGATAACCTGGTGGTACAATTGGCGGAAAAAATCTTGGAATCTGAATGATTCCTTGTGTGGCACCCGTTGACGAACTATATGTCGATTCTGTATACGACTCTTCCGTTTGAGACACAGTTCGTGGAGGAATGTATGTCGAAGTGACGCGAGAATCGGAAGAAGTTTGTGGTCGAATCGATTCCCTATCGTGTCGTTGTAATTGTTGGGCAAATTCTTCCATTCTTCCTGTTCTGCTGTCTTCTCGTTCACGTGTTTCCTCACTTTCATGTCTATGTGTTTCTTTCTTCTGTCCTTTCCTTTCATATGATTCTATCGACTCTTCTTCTCTTTCATGTCTCTCTTTATCCCTTCTTTCAGTTCGCTTTCTTTTCACTCTTTGTCTTTCATTTCTTTCTAATTCTTCTTTTTCTCTTCCACTCCTTCTATGACTATCTCTATCTCTTCGTTCTCTTCGCTGTCTATCCCTTTCTCTTTCTCTTTCCTCAGTTTCACATCTCTGTCTCTCTCTATCACTGGTTTCTCGTTCACGTCTATGTCTATCCCTTTCATGTCTTTCTTGTTCCTCTCTTTCACGTCTCCTTTTGTCTGAACTATCTTTCGACGAACGCTGTCTTTTATTATCTCTTTCCATATTTTGATTTCGATCACAAATCCGAATTAATTCAAATCAATATTTTATTTGCTTATTTTAATAAACAATAAACGTTTAATTTTAATTTAAATTAAATAATGTTTCAACAATTAATTATAAATAAATTTAATCATTTTATTCAATTTTCGTTTATTTTTAATGAATGATTTATTTTTATGTTTTCTATTCATTTTAACGCTAAAAAATAATATTAATAGTGTAGAGTATTTGGTAATAATATTATTCAAACATAAATCTTTAATACCCTATGATTTAGAACGAATTTCGTTTAAAATATTATATTTAATATAAGATCATACAAAATTCGAAAAAAAAATTTGGTCCGACAGCTAAAAAATTGTCGCTTAAATCCGATGAGTTTAGACCCCCTCTGAAATTTGCAAAAAGTCGAAACGAGACCCCCAGACCAACAGACTGTGGGACACCCGGGTTTAAAGTATTATTATTACGCATTTATTTATAATCGAAAATCAACAATTTTTGTGGACAATTGTTAATTGTTTGGAGTTTCGCATAAAGATTTCGCAATTTTTTCGTAAGTAAATGATGCGAGCGTTCAAAGAAATTTTCTATTTTTATCAAATTATTAGCATAGCAATTATGAACTGAATTACACGTGAAAAATCATTTTTAAATAGTTAGTGTTTAAGTGAATAATAATTTGTTTTTGAATTTATAGAAAAATTTTATTTTGCCAAAAGTTGTTTGTTATGTTACAGTATCGTATAGAGTAACTGTATATAACAACAAAAAAAAGGATTAGAGTAAAAATACTAATTGAACATAAAGTAACAAATAATGTAACATTCATATAATAAAACAACAAAAAACATTTTAGTGTTTTGATTAGTGATTATAAAACATTGAGCAAATCGATTATTGCTTACTTATTATAATATCTGTTTTAACGGGAAACTGGTAAACGATTGAGTATGCATACAACTTAAACAATTTATTTTTCATAATAATTGTAAAAATATAATTTAAAATGTTATATTTATCTAATAATAAAAGTGTTTTCTTACAAAATTTGAAAAATTTTATTTAAAAAATAACATAATTATGTAATATTAGCATAAATTCAATATTATTGGTTTATTGGTTTAGTACTGGTTTGGTTTGGTTTTAGAAAGTCAAACCTCAAACCTTTAGCACCTTTACTTGAAAGCAATGCATACGTATTGCGCTCTTAGCGGTCACTAAATGTTTTATTTAAAAAAAAGTGACGCAAAAATATACAATTCTTTTGTTAATCAATTTATTCAAAATTAACAATAATTATTAATATTAATTAATTAATTTGTGATAACAATACGATTCATAAATAGTTAATTTCATTAATAATTCATACAATTCGATAATTGATTAATTCGAATATTAATCGATTCAATATCAAAAAATGCCTGGTTTAGACAAATCACTTTTTATTAATTGGAGTGAATCTGACGATGAATTGTTATGTGGAATATGTTTGGCTGTTTTGGATAATCCATTATTC
>JAQGAW010002427.1:0-15246 GCA_034698025.1 Phthiracarus crinitus | reverse complement strand
CAACAAAATTTTTAAAGTATTTTATTTTTATTTTTATTTTAAAGAAAATTTTTAATCTATTTTATTTTTATTTCTATAAATCGAAATAAAAATCTATTATTTTATTCTATTTTTATTTTTGTTTTCAAAATCGGCACAACACTATTGCACACTTCTTTTAAGGACATTATTATATGATGAAATGATAATAAATATTAAACTTCTCTCTTTTTAAACACAAAATATACTGTTAAATCAAACACGTTGTGTCTTACTATTCGCATTATTTCACTGACTCATTCTTTTGTATCGTTAAGTTGAAGGTCTATCAAATACTATTAGATACAACGGATTCAGGATAATCCTTTATCTTTCAATGACAATCAAATTACACGGAAAATAATATACGATCACGAATCATATTATTTCAATCATCTTAACACCCATATGTTTTCAGTGAAAATCCTGATATTCACTTTTAACTCCTGAAAATTATGTTAATCCTGAATTTTTTGGCTTTAAATTTTGGCTATAGTTCAGTATTACCTCCAAATAATTTTACTTATTTTCAAGGTGACTTATTTATTTAAAATTATTCCTAATGAAATTTTATACAATTATAAGTTATTTAATTTAGACTTAAATTTAGTAATTTTTATAAGCAAATTAAACAAACTACCAAATATGCAAACCAAACAATTTACTATACTTAACAAAACCAAACAAAACCATTAAAAAACCAACAAACCATTAATATTAAATTTATGTTTATGGTACATAATAAGTAATTTATTAAATAAACTTTTTTAAGTTTCTAAGATAATACTTTTGTAATTAATAAAATAAAACATATTAAAGTATATTTTAAAATTTTTTCAATGTTTATAAAGATATTAAACAATCTAATAATGTTTTTTAGATGTAATAATTATCAAAAATATATAAAATCTAATTATTAGTTTTTAAATGGCTTAATTCAAACCAATAAAAGCGAAGCAAACCATGAATTAATGTTTAAAACCATCATTAAACAATAATAAACCAAACATAAACACCTTTAATGACAATGTTTGCGATGAGCGTACAAATTCGATGATGTAATAAACAATTTGTTACAATCATTATAATCGCACTTAAATCACATTTCATGTGTATGTCTATTACGTATATGAGACTTCAACCCTCTCGACGATACATATTTCTTGTCACAATTATTATAATTACATATTAATTGTTTGTATCCTAAATGTCGGCTTCTATGATATGTTAGGCTAAACTTTTGTTTAAAACTTTTATCGCATCCTTTAAAATCACATTTAAATAATTTTTGTTCACTATGTATGAATGAATGAGCTTTTAATTCATAATTTGTTCGAAAACTTTTATTGCAATCTTTAAATTCACATTTAATTGGTTTAAGGTTTAAATGACATAAATAATGCTGTTTTAATTTAGATTTTTGTGAAAATATTTTATCACATTTATTACACTTGAAGTTTTTGATATTCAAATGAATTTTTTGGTGACGAATTAAATGAGAGCTTTGATTAAATCTATGTCTACATTGAGGCCATACACACATATATTGTCTTTTATTGACATGTGAGGATTGATGTGCTTTCATGTTAGACTTTTTATTAGTCTTATATTTGCATTCATTATAATCACAATTAAATCTAAACGAATTTAAATTGCACTTAATTTTCAATGAATTATTATTGGAAATACTATCACATGATTTAATATATTTAATAAAAACTTTGCTTATTTTATATTTCTTATGAATTTCTTTATAATTATCACAATTATTATTTGCAAATTCTATATTATTTTTATAAAAGTCATCACAAATATATTTATTTAACAAATTGTTATGGTATTTCAACATTTCGTAAGTTTTATAAATCTGTTGCTGTATTTCACACATTTTCAACATTAGTGACACTTTTTCACACATTTCTAACTTATTATTATTACAAAATTCTGTATAAAACATTATGATAAATTTATTTAAATGAAAACTATATAATGTTGATTACTTTATACTTATTTGACTCAATCTAATAAATTAGTTTTAGATTTCACAATGTTTTCGATTTTTAATACTTTTTATATTTAAATTATCATTTTCTATTTAAAATAAAAAATAGTTTATGTTTTCACAAAATGCAAAAATAAAAGTTAACACCAGTATATTATGCTTAAAATAAACTGAATATGAGTTGAAATATATGTCTAACTTTCTAAACATTTTTCTTAACTGAGCTATTGTTTTCGAGGTTTAATTTAAATTTCTAAAGGGATTGAGTGGTACTTCAAACAAATTACTGGTTTTGTTAAATCGCCGAAAGCTAATATTTAACTGACCTTCGATTAACTTAAAAGGAATAATAGAAGTCAGCGAAATAATGCGAACTTTGAATGTGAAACATATAAGGATTTACACTGTTAGATATAAGTTATAAAATAACCATATTTACAAAAAAAATTCATTTGATAATTTCATAATAAAGTTTCTAATGTAAGCTAATATTAAATTAAATAAGATCGTTACGGTCATAATATCTGACATTACGGGTTTATTTTTAGTTAGTTTATTACATTTATTACATTTGAAGTTTTTGATATTCAAATGAATTTTTTGATGACTTCTTAAAGTATGTGAGAGATTAAATCCACATTGAGGCCATACACACACATATTGTCTTTCGTTGACATGTATTAATTGATGATTTTGAAAATGCGATTTATAATTAGTCTTATATTTGCATTCATTAAAATTACATATATATCTAAACGATTCAAATGTAATTATTCTGATCTTGAAAAGAAATTTCTAACCACGAATGATTTGAATGATCACTAAGGATTCAATTTTTCGGGACTTGAAACCATTAAAATCGGGCGGGATTCCGTAGCTAAAAAACTATTAAATTCGGGAACAAAAATAGAAAATTCTGGAAATATTTCTTGTTAAAAAGTAATAAAATTAATGATAAATATAGTGTTTTTTATTCTATATAAGTTTTAACAATTAATTAGTTGTATATTTTTAAATTTTTAATTTTTAGATTTTTACTTTTTGGTTGAAATAATATTTGATAAAATTTATTCAAGAAAAACTGGTAAAACTTCAAAATTCAGGTAAAATTTCAATTATTCAGTAAATTTCGGGCAAAAATCAGGATAATTTAATTTATAGCAAAATTCGGGAAAATCGGCCAAAAAAAACTATATAAAAATGATCTTTTTACAGTTTTTATCATATAATATTAACTTCCCGCAGATTGCATTAATATTTGGTTTCGGGATTTTCCCGAAAAATTGAATGCCTAATGATCACTAAATAATCAAAATAAAAGCATTTATGGCATATAAAAAACCTAAATCAGGCAAATTTGGGTATACCCAAATTATCATATTCCTAATTATGATTAAACACTATTTTTGTTATTTTTGGATAACCTATTAATAATTTTGCGATTTTCTTGTTTAATTTAAAAAAACTATAATCATTTTTTTGATATTACATAATAAATTCTTATAAATATTAGCACAGTATATACATGGTATAAAATTATCATCGAATAAGATTTTTTCTGCAAAAGATTTGTATTATAATTGAATTGAATCCGCATATAAATAGTCTAGAAAAGGGATTTAAGTGCGAAAATAATTTGGGCAAAATATTTATTGGAATAGGCGAAATATTTTAGAGGCGAAATCATGAAAATTTAAACCCCCGACCCCGATGTAGGCCCGACAGGCATAAACCAAAGCAGGATAAAAGACCGATAAATTTAAAACTAATTTAATATCAAGAAACAATAACAATTTGTTAACTAATAAGTTTAGTATTAAAAAATTTTATTGAATGTGTGTATCTTAACAATTATTATTTCACACATTCTCAAAATTAGTTACAATAAATAAATAAATTTAAATTATTTATTTAACAAATATTAGTTAAATAACTAAAATTTAAGTTACCGTAAGTTATTCTATAGTAAGATTACAGCCCTTTACTATCGGTAATTTAATTTTAATTATTTCAAATTATCAAAATTATTTCTTTTTTAAACTCATAAATAATAATTCTTAAAATAAACTCATAAACAAAATAAATTTCATTATCAATACTAATATGTATTTTGACCCAAAATGATTTCAGATCCTTATCCTCTTTACCTCATTTCAAAACCCTTTTCTTATTAATTACAGCAATTTAACATGGGTTTAACTAAATCGCCATAAGTTATAATAATAGAATGACCTTCAACTTAACGATACAAAAGAAAGAGTCAGTGAAATAATGCGAACAGTAAGACACAACGTGTTCTATCTTACAGTATATTTTGTGTTTAAATACAAGAGATTTAATATTCCAGAAAACATATTTGCTATCAGTTCATCATAAATATTGAGTTATCATTTAAATATTATGTCTTTAAAACAATTGTATAATAATTATTCGTTAGAAATATGTGAAAAAGTGTCACTAATGTTGAAAATGTGTGAAATACAGCAACAAATTTATAATACTAATGAATTACTGAAATGCCGTATAAATTTATTTTATCAACATTTTTGTGAGAAGATTTGTAAATATAATTTTAATTTGATTAATAATGTGCGTTATAACAAGTTGAATAAAATCGGTAAAGTTATTCTTCGAAGTTTAAAACATAATTATAATTATCGTAAATACTATTTGAATTCAAAGTGTATAAACAAATTAATTAATAAGCATACATTCAATTGTGATTATAATAAATGTAATTATAAGACTAATTATAAACATTGCTTTCAAAGACATCAATCAATACATGTCAATGAAAGACAATATATGTGTGTATGGCCTCAATGTAGACACAGATTTAATGATAAATCAGATTTATCGCATCACAAAAAAATTCATTTAAATTTATTAAATTTTAAATGTGATAAATGTAATAAACAATATAATCATAAAGCGTACTTAAATAAGCATTTACTTTCAAAACATCAAAAAGCTAAACGTTTTATGTGTGTATGGCCTGAATGTGGAAAATGGTTTTTTGGAGCATATTCGCTACGACTTCACAAAGAAATTCATTTAAATACCAAAAAGTTCAAATGCAATCGTTGTAATAAAGTATTTAAACAAAATGGTAACTTAAGGCGGCATAAATTAGTCCATAAAAACATAAGACCATTTAAATGTGAATTTAAAGATTGTGGTAAAAGTTTTAAAGAAAAACAACAATTGGTTTCGCATGGGTTAACGCATATCAAAGATAAACCATTCGCATGTGATTTTAAAGGATGCGATAAAAGTTTTAGTTTGAAGTCAATTCTTATTAATCATACAAATCGACATAATGGTTATAAACCATATAAATGTAATTATTCTGATTGTGACATGAAATTCATAACGAAGACTGAATTGAATATTCACTTACGTTTTAGACATACACGAGAAATGCGATTTAAGTGCGAATATAATGGATGTGACAAAATGTTTATTACATCTTCCGATCTAAAGAAGCATAGAGAACGGCGTCATTTTTCATATACTTTCAGCAAAAATGATTATAAATAAAAATTAATTAATTATGAATAGATATTTAATTCTACATTTAAATATTCTATCTTAGGATAACTTTAATTATTATTTGCAAACTATTTTGTTATTTTATAAATATCATCACAAATTTTATTACTTAAAAAGGGTTTTTGGTTTCTCAGAATTTGATTAGTTTTAAATTTGTCGGTGTTTTACCCGTCTTGGGCTCAGGTGTACATCGTATTCGGTCTTAAAATATTTATGATTTCGCGTTCTAAATAGATTTATAAATTTTTTATTATTTTACTAAATTATTAAAAAATGGTATTATAAAATAACAGCGTTTGCAACGATAAATATTATATTAGTATCGAATAAAAATATTTTGCCCAAATTATGTTCGCACTTAAATGTGTTTACTCTTTAATGTCCACTATTTATATGCGAATCAATTCTATAATAATACAAATCTTTTGCAGACAAAATCCTATTTGATGATAATTTTATGCGAATTATAAACTAATATTTATAAGAATTTATTGTGTAACATCAATAAAATGATTAAAGTTAAACAAAAATATCGCAAAATTATTAACAGGTTATAAAAATAACAAAAATATTTTTAAACATAATTTTTAAAGCATTTCAATAATAAAATATTTTTACAAAAATAAATGAATGGTTTCTCTTTAATATGAAATTATTAAATTAAAAGTTTACTCAAGAAATGAACGGTTGAATCTAACCATTAGTGTATAATTTCCCTGAATTTCTTTGTTTTCCATTACAGGTCAGTCAAGTAATAACAAACCAGTAATTAATTTTGAATAAGTTTCTATTTCAAAGTATTTTCTACATTAACTATTATTGGTATTTTATCTATTGATTATATTGTTGATCAACAATTATTTTTCTTATTTTAGCAATCAGTATTTTTAATTTTTATTGATAATAAAGTTGTTAATAACTTATCAGTGAGTATTTTGATAATTTTTGGTATTTGATCTCGACGAAATAAAACAGTAATATAACAGTTTTTAGCGTAAATAAGTTTGTGTCACCTGTATTTAAAATGCAAATTTTATTAGTTTTGAGTTTTCTATATTTTACGAATACATAAATGAAAGTCTGGCCAAAAAAATATATTATGGTTTAATGGTTTCCGGAAATATATATTAACCACGAAGTATTTTTTTTATTATTTTTCCCATTAATTTATTTAATTTGACATTTGATGATATCATTCAAATTATTAGATTTTTACACATTGAATGCTATAATAAAAAAAATAATTTTATTGTTGTAAAAATATTTTAATTGTGTTTTTCAATTAAAATTATGTTTAAAAATCTTAAATTCTTTTAATAATTTACGATATTTTTTTCAATGATACTATCAAGAATTATTTAAATGATATTTCACAATAAATTGAAATTTATTATTAGTTTATCATTTGTATAAAATTATCAAAATATGTCTGCAAAAATTTGTGTAAAATTTATAGTAATCCTAACATTTACTCAAATTTTGTTCTCAATACTAACTTGTAAAGTGTTGATCATGTAATAGTAAATTAAAATTATAAGAAAAATTCATAAACAGGACTTGTAAAAATAAATTTTATATAGAAAAATAACAGACAATTCTAATCACTTTTAAAAGTTTTCTCAGAAGATAATATTAACTGTTCCATACCGTTGGAATAATCTTCAACTTATCGGATCAAAGAGTCATTGTGAACTTTCCTGCCGTATTCGTCAATATTCAGTACCGAAAAATCTCACAATTCTATTAAGGATAGGAGTTTCCAGGAAAATACAGTATTTTTTCTTTGTTCATATAACCGGGAGAATTAAATGTTAACTTTTATTAAATCTAACTAATTAGTTAAAAGTTGTTTCATTTTACCGGTTTTATCATATTGTAGATATAATCCCTGAGAAAAGAAAATAATCAAAATTTTCCCGTTTTCAATATATTTAGCAAAAATTCTTTCTAAAAATTATTTATTTCAATACAATGTATGTAAATAGGGAATGAATTTTAAGTGATATTAGAAAATAGAACTTTTTTTAAATTAAATTAAGATTTTATAATTAAAATTTAGGTAACGGAGGGATTATTCCATTATTTTATGCAACAATAGACTTTGTTTTAAATTTAAATATAATTGAATTATTCACAAATTGCGAATTATTCGTACTCAATTTGCCTACTGATTTTGTAAATTGTGCAATTTGGACAACCCTGATATAAGTTAATACACGTTTAATAAAATTCCGAATTATCCTAATTCTTATCTATTACAAAAAATACAAAAGAAATAAGCATGCATTTATGCAATTAAAAGCTCTATTATATGCACGATTATATGCATATAAAATATTATTAAAATATTAGAAAAGATTTAATTATAACTTATTTAAAGTTTAACAAGTGTGGTGTATGGCAGCTAAAGCTGCCAATTAAAATTAAACATATTATTCCAATAAAAATATTAAACTACTTATATATAAGGACAGAAAGTATAAGATTTCTACGCTGAAGTTAAGTTTTATAAGTAGAGTCGTCAAATTCAAAATGATTTCATAAACGCATGCAATAATTATCATCACAATAATGTTGTGATTATTGTATAACTTTTCAGCATTTTTTCAATTAATACCATATATTACACAATCATACATTTAAAATGATTGATCGTATGATTTAGTTATGTTTTTGAACATTTGTTTGTTTCGTTTGATGATTTGTTCATACATTTTATTTGCGTATCAATTATTATATTACATATAATAAGCATTCATTGATACTAATGATTACCATGAAGTCATTAAATGTTTCGATTTGATTCGATTTGTTTCGATTTGATTAGAATTGTTTCGACTCGCATGCAATGAATCGATAAATCTCTACCAATTCGTGTTATTAACGCGTTAAATATTTACGTGATTTGATGTTTTGATACATTTCGTCTCAATTTTTTACAAATTATTATTAATTTTCAATTAAATTAAATTTGATTTAATTGTTTATACGATACGATATTTTGTTGAAGACCGACTGCGCCACGTTTTTTGACCACACTTTGATTTCAATTTGATTACAATTGTGATCAATTAATTTTGTTAAATGAGACGCACATAACACATATGAAACATGCTTTTATTAACGAGAAATGAACGACAACTCGATAGTAACGTTATGTTAACGTTAATGGTTTCGCAGTTATATAATAACTGATTTCAAAATATAATATAATATAATATGATATATAATAGAAACATAGTTATAACATTCATATAACAAACTAAACTATGGATCACTATTTGTAACTAGAGGTCACATCAATATAATAGTTTCATCGTAACAAAGTATCAAATTTTAATACTAATTTTTACCTATTTTATATTCAATAATAACATTTGAAACTTTTGCAAGCGATTCGGATTGGATATATAGAGGCTATGAAAAAAATAATATGATGTAATTTGTATGGCTTGGAAAATCGTTAATTAACGAATGTTATAAAACTGCATAAATTCAATTTAAAACAAGTTAAGAGGTCCTAATAGACCCAAATATGTGAAATTTAAGTAAACGATTTAAACGGATCAAACAATTTTTAAAATATCTAACGATTTAAATAATTTTAAACAATTTTTAGAATTTGATGATTTTTAAAAAGTAATACTTAATTAAGGCCGAAATTTATTATTTAATTACGATACGTCCAAATTTGAATTCAGTTTTTGTGCAATTTAACTGTAAAGGAATAATTTAGCCGGCTTTTTTGGTTAAGTTCACGTCAAAAATAAATTTTTAAAGTAAAAACTATTTTTGGTAATAAGTAAAAATTATTTAATAAAAATACTTATTAATTAAAAACTGTTTAATCTTAATAATTAATTTTTATAACTAAACTTAAAAATTTTTCAAACAATTTTTCAAACGATTTCGAACCTTTTTATTAAACGGTTAACAAACGATTTTGTACCATTTTTCCTAACGATTTTCAAAGCCTTAGTAATAAACCTATATTTTAGACAAATGATATTTAAAAATGAAACGCTAACTCAGCGTAAGGAGCATTCTAATCAGCCAAGAGCTTGACGAGATTTTTTAATATACTGCTACTCAACGTTCATTAATTCCTATTTGCTTTATTACTTAAAAAAGTCTTTTTTGTTTAGCAATATTTTTATGCAACAAACTATCTAGTTAATTTCTAGCTTGATTCTAATGCATTATAAAGATTTTAGTACGGTAATTGTATAGTTCTAGTAATTCAAGTTGGGTTATGATAGAGATGGGCATTCGACCAGTTATAATCTGGTAGAGAATTTTTGTACGATTTTTATTATAAAAATCAGTTAAATTTTTATTTATTAATTTATTCGTTAACGAAATTATTTAAAGGTGTTCATGGTTTGACTTTAGTGAAACCAATCCAAATCTTAACTTTCACTTGTCATTTTTTCAATATAAAAACCTATAAAAAACCAATGGTTTACTTTTGGTTTATCCATTGGTTTTTGTTAAAACTCAAATCATCAAAACCTATAAAATTTTTAAAATTTGAACCAAACCATTGGATTAATCCATGGTTAACCAAATCCATGAACACCTTAAGAAATTAGTAAAAAAGTAAACGTTTTTGTTTTACGAAACCCATAACATATCGAGTGTGACGGCACTTACGTAAAAGTATAGTGTTGTTGAGTGAGTGTAACGCATGCGCATTCGTAATTGGTTTCGTATTACAGACACTCATATTTATTCATTGATACATACAGTAGAAATAAGTTTCAAAAATAATTACCCATTTATTGTTGGACTGACATTACATTGCATTCATTTCGTTAAGCTGTGAACAGTGAACAGTGAACAGTGAGCCGGCATTACATCGAAACAGCAAAATAGCGTACAATTACCTAATATGGAAACCAATGATATCGATATCGACAATAATGTCGAACAAATCCTACAATTAATTCATAAACCAATGAAAAAGGGAGAAATTTGGTATTTGGTGGACAAAAAATGGTTTGAATTGTGTAAACTATACATTCAAAGTAAAGATGCGGTCCATAATCCCGGACCCATTGATAATTCTGGTAATCATAATATAATATATATGTGATATGATATTAACATTATATGATATGTATTGAATTACAGCGTTATTTCAATCAACTGATGGTCCAGTTTGGGAATTACGCGAACGATTGCAGGAAGAATTAGACTATCAATTCGTACCACAAGAAGGATGGGATCTATTAGTATCGCATTTCTCGATAATCTCCGATAATCACATAATTGGTAGAGAAGTGATAGAACAGGGAACGTTCAGCGCGTACTGTATCGTTGAAGTATATCCCATTGAATTGAAGTTATGCTTATACGCCGCTAAAGACGATATCATTGTGAAACAGTTCAGTCGTGTCACTACTTTGGCTCAATTAGAGAGTGACATGAAAAAGTTATTCAGTATCGATAGCAGTAAAGAAACCCAATTATGGGCTTCTGGTACAGTAATAAGCGCTCACTCGGACAGTAGCACGCCTTCCAGTTCCAGTTCAGACTCGCAGACTCTAAACGATGCGAGTTTGCTCAGCGGTACTATAGTTACGCTCGAAGTACGCAATACTGACGGCACGTGGCCTTCAAGCAGACCGCGTTATGGAGCCATCGCTACGCGTTCCAGTAAATGTGTTCCTGGTTTGTGTGGTCTCATGAACTTAGGAAACACTTGCTTCATGAATAGCGCTCTTCAATGTTTATCCAATACGCAACTTTTGACTCAATTTCTATTGAGTGACCAATACTGGCAAGAATTAAATCTCGACAATCCGTTAGGAATGGGTGGAGAGATAGCCAAGAGTTACGCGGATCTGATTAAAGCGATGTGGTCTGGTTCTCACACGTGTTTGGCTCCACGAGAATTCAAATTAGCTGTCGGACGCTTTGCTCCACAATTCAGTGGTTTCGCTCAACAAGATTGTCAAGAGTTAATGGCATTTCTTTTAGACGGTTTACACGAAGATTTGAATCGAGTCAAACAAAAACCATACATTGAAGTGAAGACTGACGTCGATCCACGACCCGACGAAATAGTGGCGACCGAATCGTGGGATAATTATAAGAAAAGGAATGATAGCATAATAGTCGATACGTTTCACGCGCTTCTCAAATCAACCTTAGTTTGTCCAGAATGTCAACTCATTAGTGTCACTTTCGATCCATTTTGTTATTTAAGTTTACCTCTGCCTGTAAAGGTATTCTATTTTTAGTAAAGTTATTTTGATTAGCATTTTAATCATAATTAATTTTATATTGATCAGCGCGAACGACCGATAGATGTGATATTTGTGCCAACATTAGCGAAGAATCAACAATTTGACAAAAACGAAACTCAAGAGCAAATTAAAGCGATTCAAATATCGCGACTTTCTATACCAAAATATGGAGTTATTTCTGATATTTGTAATGCTTTGGCGAAAGTGGTCAATGAAAGTGCAGTTTTAAAGCACTCCGTCGATCCAGAAAAACTTATTGTGGCAGACGTTTACAATCATCGGTTTCATAAGTTATTTGGCAATAATGAGACGTATAGCGCACAGTTGGATGAAATTGTTGTCTACGAAACATCTGAGGACGAGTTCTCTGTTCCCGTTTATTTAAGAGAAGTAAAGGGTGACGAGTCGTGTTCATTGTTTGGCAGACCGTTTATTATTAACGTGAATGACTCTAATTATGAAACTGTTTACGAGGCTGTCATTCAACAATTGAGACGATTCATGAAAATACCTTTTTCTGACGAAGAATCTGATTCAGACGAAGGTGTGGCTGAATGCGAGAGAACGGATCGGTTTACGTTAACGCTTGTCAACTCTTATGGATCTCTCGATATCGAGAGATTAGATCGTACGAAGCCGTTTGAACTGAATAATAAAACATACTTAGCCGTAGATCTGCCCACAAGAGTGAAAAGCAAGTACTATAATGAATCAGAGATTGAGAATGCGTTAAAACTTCCGATGCAAAAGCCAAACACATCTTCGAGCAAAACTTCGATACCACTTTCAGAATGTATCGCTCAATTTACTACTACTGAAAGACTTGGTGCTGACGATCCATGGTATTGTCCACGTTGTAAGAAGCATCAAATGGCCAGTAAAAAGTTTGATCTATGGTAATATTAATTATTGATGTTATATTTATATACAGTAATACTCATTTGATGTGTATCTATATTTGTTTGAAAACAGGACACTTCCCAAAGTGCTGATTATACACTTAAAACGATTTTCTTATTCTCGTGTTTATCGCGATAAGTTAGATATTTTAGTTGATTTTCCGTTAACCAATTTGGATATGGGTGAATATGTTCTTAATAAAACGAAAAAAGAGCCAAAATTATATGATTTGATTGCTGTTGCCAATCATTATGGAGGACTGGGTGGAGGACATTACACTGCTTATGCTAAGAATAGCCACACCGGAAGTTGGCATTACTTTGATGATTCAAACGTTAGCGCTGCCTCTGAAGATAATGTTGTCTCCAAAGCGGCATATGTTTTATTTTATCAGAGACAAGATTAACCCTTTTATTAATTTGTTTATTTGTTTTAGTGCTTGTTTTGGTTTGTTTATTCAGCCAACTATTAATTTAAGTTTGTTTGTCATCACATTTTAATTAATTTTATTTGAATTTTATTTTCAACTCTTGAAAACCAATAATTTAAATATACTTAAATGCATAACATCTACCGATTAAGTAAAAAATAATCATTATATTGAAATTTTTATTTTAATGTTTAATTTGTTTGAATTAAATTACTGGACGCCACTCCACTAATATGTTATTTAGTGTTTAAAGGTTTAGTGTGTCTAAAGGTCACGTAATACAGTGCTAAAAATAAAGAAAAGAGGACAACATAGTTGGCATATTTACCTAAATTGTTATGTGTCACTCACTACAAGTGTTTCAAATTATTGAAACTATAAACTTTAAAAATAACCAAATTATCAAATTTTTATAAAGTAATTTCTTATTTTAATAACATTTTAGATTTTTCTATAAACTATTCGTACTTTAAATGAGTATTTTTTGCATGAAATAATACCAGCGCTGCTACGGTATAGGGTTATACATGCTCATACATTCAGGTTTGTAAATGTTTTTGTTGTACTAAGCTTATAAGTACCAGACCCATAGAGCGTAGATAGTGCTTAAAACTTTAGAATTAGAATTATAAAATATATAGTACTTTTTAAATGAAAATCATTGATTTTATAATCATTAAATTTTAAAATTTAATTTAACCCAAATATCTGAAAAACAGAAAAACTAAGTATTTATGGTGTAAACTGAATTTTTAATTACGTCATATTTGACTACACTGACACAAACACTGAATTTTTCTATTAAGTACAACACATTACTTAAGAAAAATGTTTATATCATCTAATAAATAAAATTATTATTGAATAGATTTTTAAAATCAGTTATAGTTATTACAAATAAAAACACATTAATTGCTAAAATTAAGCTCATTTAAGCTCGATATTTGTTAGATTAAAAAAATAAAATTTATATTAAACAAATTTAAAAAATCATCGCTAATAACTTAATAGTAAAAGTTCAATCATTTCTGATAATATTTTTCAATCGCTGTATAATTTTATCGGACTTATGAGCGCCCATCCAATCAATTCTTCCCGCTTCGAACTCTCTCATACTTCTCTCATCTTTAAATGAATTATTTAAAAATAATTATATTATTCAAATAATTAAAATATTAATACCGAGCTCTTCAGGAGAAATGATCGGTTCGTCTGGTTTAACCGTTAATTCCAATTCCGATTCTAAATCGGTATCAGATGTTTGATAGACATCCACCTCATCCTCATTCACTTTATATTCGTATTCTACTGATTTATTGTCGATTTCATTGGTTGATATGTTTTCTAAATATTAAATAAATATAAACAATTATTATTTCGAATATGACTAAAGGAATTTTTCTTGAAATGTTTTTTAGCGGTTATCCCAAATGAACTGAGAATTTTTTTGTGAATTACACTTTTAAATATAAGCTGTTTTGCATACTTTATAAATCAATATACCTGGTAAATAAATATTTTAGACTATATTTTTAGAAAATATTATATATTTTTTAATTATTTTTAACTTTTTAAGTAATTGTCATTCAACTTTAACGAGTTTTTAAGACATAATTATTTTTACAACAAATTTCAAAAATTTTCTATTAAGTTTTGCAAGTTTTAGAACCACTTAAATTTTTAATTCTTTATTAAGGATAAAGTAAAGTAATTATCAGGTTTGAAAAAATGAATAAAAAATATAACCAAAACATAAATAAATGTTTTAAGGTTTTTTTAATATTTATTCATTATTTTGTGATAGTCGTAAATATTTATATTCAATAACTTGTGCCATTAAAATATTAAGATTATTATTCGAAGTGCTTTAAAGAAACAATAAAAAAATTAACAAAAGACAGTAAAATCAAAATTTCTATAAAACAATATTTTAGTGACCGATTACCGTATTTTCCCGACTATACGGCGCGCCTTATATAAAAATAAAAACATTTTTATTGAAAATTAAGCAATTGTGCCTTATACATGGGTTGCGCCTAATACAAAGAAAATATTAAAATTTAGTCGAACTCTATCAGTTTCAAAATTGAAGG
>JAQGAW010002426.1:0-15247 GCA_034698025.1 Phthiracarus crinitus | reverse complement strand
TCTAATCTTGTTTTAAATTGAAATTATTTCATCTTAAAACATTCGTTAATTAACGATTTTCAAAGCCTTAGTTATTACATAAAAATGTAAAAATCAGAGTTAAATATATATTTAATGAGTGTGTTTTTAACTTTATTTAAAAAAGCAATAAATATTATGCATTTTAAACATTATAATATTTTAGATTATTTTCTAAAAATTTATTAGTGAAATATCTTTTAAAATTGATTGGCGGTTTAGCGGTTAAAACTTAAGTTTTCTTGTGTATTAAAAATGAAACTGAAATTACAATTAATTGGTGGTTTAAACCTCAGTTAAACCGAACCGCCAATAACTTTACAAATAACATACAAGTAAAAAAGATTCTGTTGATACGCCGAATTGTTTAACAAGTGAACGAAGTCTAAAAATACATTAATTGGATAATGACTACTTTGTTGATTATTAAAATAAAAAGCATTTCTGATTCTTCAACTTAACTCTGGAAATTTTATTTAAACTTCTTTTCCTAATTAATTATTTATTTCGTTTTAAGCTTTTTTCGCTGTCATTTAGAGCGCAGAAATAAATTATTCCGCTTACTTAAAATAAAATTATTGCCTGCAATTATATCCAAAAAACGTTTTTTTCTGAATGAAAAAAATATCAGAGAAAAAAACAATAATAATTTAAACTAATTTCATTTGGCGTTTTTTTTCTTGCTAAAAAACTCAAACATAATCTACGCTTAGAAAATTATAATGAGTTTCATTTTCAATTATAAAGACTTTTAGTTTGAGTCGTTAGCTTTGCTATACAGTATATAATTTGCGCTAAATGTGATGCGTCTCACAAAATGATTATTACAGTGATTCTGTGGTACGAAAGGTTATCATTTTTGGTTTAATTGTTATTATCAATTAAAAAGTTAAATCTCCGTAAATTTTTATACAAAAAAAGCGGTTATTTGAAGATTTATTAAATAAAATAACTTCTGTCGTGGCATGCATTTAAAAAAATTAGTCTAATTAAGCCAAAATTGTTTTTTTTTCTTATTCCTGAAAAGAAAATTATTCCTTATTAACATGATTTATTAGACAGTAGATTCTCATCGCTAAATGCAAACCTGTATATTTTAAATGCTTTATTATTTTATTTTAATTTGTTTTGTTGCACTTTTTAGGCAGAAATTTAAGACAGAACTCGAGTTTTTTGAAATTTTGTACCAGTATTTCGAGATTAATATACCCTAAAATTCCACAGTTAAAGCGCTTATTATCTTAAGAAAAAAGTGAATTTTCTTATAAAAATATTCGTATTACGGTATACATGAGTGTGTATTACCTTAAATGAAAACTTATAAAACTTTTAAAATCCTTGTTGCTTATTATATATGGAACTCTTTATTATTGGAATTTTAAGGCACTTTAACTATGGTTCAATTTAGTGATCGTTTTACTTCCGATGTAAAATCTTTCATTATTTGGTAAGTTTCTTCTCAAAAATGATATCGTGTTTATAATTTCGTAAATTGTAGTACTAATTATGTGCTCATAAAAGCTTAAACCTTATATGTTGCATAAACATTTTACTTTTGTCGATAAAATGCTACATGAATGACAGTTTAATTCGTAAAATATTAATGAAGACCTAAATTCTCAGATTTATTAACTTCTTTGCATCTGTACAGTACTCCCTTTGGTATACTGAGGACTTTTAAATTTATATACAAAAATACGCTGTTATATACTGTATTTTCTCAAGCATTTTGAAATAAATATACTAAAAACAAAATTGCTCTTTAATAGAGTTAATATATTGACTTACAAATGTATGCTAACGCTTAATAGTTTAAAAGCATTTCGGGGAAGAAAACACATTTTAAGTATTTATAAGTTATGTTACTTACATGTTTAAATGCTTGCATTTTATTTTGTAACTAAGAAATAAGTTTACGATAATTATATTTCATCTACGCTTATATATTTCATTACGCTATAAATTGTTTATAAATTAGCTTTTTTCAAAAAAAAACATTATCCGAAATACAAACGGTTACCAATTTTTGTTTTTGATTTATTTTCACAGTATATTTATAAGTATAATTGTCGCTATTGTTACTGTCGCTTTTTGTTGCCTCATTTATTTTCGAAATGGTTTATGTGTGCGATGAAACCGTAATTCATCGCTCAATTTCTTTTCGCTTCCATTTATTACGGAGAGTGATATTAGCGCCGCAGCCGCCGGTGAATAGTAAATAAATATGCGTCAAAAAATTTTTAATAGCCTGAAACTAAAATGTTACGCGAATATTAGCGAATTCATGGTATTTTGGAAAATATGCGAAGCAAAATAACTGTTAGTTATTTTATATATCACTGGATATGTCATTAGATAATTTTTGTTTTCGTTCGCTCTCTTTCTCATTATTTAAAAAATATTATTATATTTCTGAGAAAATAGACTAAAAAATATTACCTCTGTATTTCGTGATCGATAATATTTCAAAAAAAACTTTTGTTTTCAATTTCGTGACTTTTTACTGTTTGCACAAATATCCTTGTCGTTATCTCGCAATACCTACCGCATATTAAACCAACTATTATATTATTATAACACTCAATGATGTTAAACATTGAAACATCTGCATATAGAAAATTGATAATATTACAGCAAACATCTTTTTAATCATTGTAAATTTATTTCCTCATCCCATTGTGTCATGCAATAGTCTAATAAGTTTATCGTGCATTTTTTAATGATTTTCGATTTGAAAAATTATGCAGTCACTAGTTGATACTTGTCAGTCTTAATGTCGGATATTTAACTAAACTAAACTAACGGTCATATTTATTATTGTACCAAAAATATTATACATCTGAGTAAATTCGCATTATTAATTCAATTAAAGGTTTAAAAAATAAAAAATTTGTATGCCCTTTTCTATTGTGTGCAATATCTACCATATTTATGCTTAAGCTTAAATTACTATTAACAAACCAAACCGACAAAAAAGTTTTAAATAACAACCCAAATCGGAATCGTTTTAAAAAACTGATGATTATTTATTAATGATTTAGATAGAATTAAAACAATGATTAAACAACTTAATAATAATGAAACAAACATACTTTTAATTAAAAACAAATATATATTATAATTAATTGATTTTTAATTTCTAAAATAATTATTTTTAAAAAAAATTAATTAGAAATTCGTCCGCAATAGATAATGTAACGCAGACTAGTTAGATGAGTAAATACGTTAATATATACTTGAAAAGTTGCCGCTTTAAATTAAAATTTTAAAAATAAAATAAAGAATAAAAATCAATTGACAGTTTATCGGTTTAAGCTGTGGTTTTTTTTTACAAATCAACCATTAAAAACAACGAACTAATAAAACCGATCGAAAACTTTAACCTTCATAGGAAAGAAAATAGCACCGTTAAAACCTTTAATTGATTCCTTATATTATCTAATAATGTAGAGAAGGGACTGCACAGTAATTAGACTACTGTTTGAAAAATTTCAAAACTTAAGTTAAAAAATCATTTAAGTTCAAACAGTTAGCTGACTACAGTAATTGATTGGACGGACCACCAAATAATTGGGCCATTACTTACCACACCTTATATTATTGGGACCATCTGTCAATAAATGCGATTAGTATGGTTATCAGTCATTAAAGTAGTTGCTTATATGAACTTAATTTGACATTAATTGTATTTTAAATTAATATCTATTTGCTCATAAATAATTATTGTTATGCTCTCCTAAAAACATTTAAAAAGTTGAACTGAATTGTTTATTAAATAAAAAATGGATTCTTAAATGCAGCACAAAATTAAAATTAGAATTAATTATTGTAATCATTTGTACGTAAATTTTTATTAAATGATAAAACGATTTTGATAGTTCTAAGATCGTTTCTGAATAATATAAAGGTTAACAAATATTTTCAATTAATTTAATCTAAACTATTTATTTTGATGATAGCATAAATTTACATAATATATTATACGTCTTTATTCGACTCAAAACTTCAAATTAAGATAAACGAGAATTTTTTTGCTTGATTCCGCTGATTTATTTTTGTTTATTTTCCACTTTGATTTTTGTTTATTTTCAGTTTCGATTTAATTATAATAATTATATATTAATAATAGTCGTAAAGTAAGAGACTCTTATCATAACTTTCGCATATCAATTACACGTGAATGAATGATATATTTTTTCATACAAATAAATCGTATAGCTATTAATTTAGATAATTCCGAGCTAGTTTTCATGGTAGAGAAAGTAGAAAAAACCCGAATATTACTGATACAAATAAATACGGCGAACAAAAAATGATGTAAATTAGCATACAGTACAACGTTAAATATAGCGCGAATATTTTTTAAATTAAGAAATTTAGTAATAATGTTCAACCGCCTAAAAATAACACAAACTGAACAAAACAATAAGAAGAAAATTATTAGTTTAAAACAGGTGGAGATAAGTTAACATGAATAGCTAACAACACAACGAAAAAAACACTCTTATTTCACACCTTACACGTAAAAATGGTAAAAGACGATTTGGAAAAACGCCCGTCTATTATAGATTATAACGTTCCAGTGCTATCCTGTTTTTCCTGTGGCAGTTTAGACTAGATCTCTTTATTTCGTTTAATTAAATTTACACCTCTATTTTAATTTTATTTATGTATACGCGAGAGCGAGGGAGAGACTAATTTGTTTTAAACAAACAAAAAATTCGTTTTAAACAACATTTTACATTAAAAGATAGTGTATCTCGATCTCGCTCTGAACGCCGAACGAGAGCAGTCAGTATTTATAGATTAAAATACGAAATGACAAAAAATTGACACAAATTTGCAGCAAAAAAGCGAAACATTCTTTGTAACGCAGCCAACAATTGTGATATTTGAAAAATGCTTATTCAATTGTTTTTGCTGCACTGTCGCTCTGCTCTCTCATCTCTTCTGCTGTGCTGCTCAATAAAATTGGTTGGTAAACATGTTATCATCGTTACATTAGATCTTTTATTCAGTTAAAGCTGTCTGGTGTTCTCCTTTATGCTAAATTCCCCGAACTTATCCTGTTATCTTGTCTTTCACTCCGTCCGCATCCTCAATACGCCTCCACCTCCTCCTACAGACTTTTAAAAGTCAGTTCACTCTCTCTTTTTCTCTCCTTATTCTTTATCGTCTGTTCGTTGGCCTTCTTTATAATTCGCATTCTCTATACGATTCTACTCTACTCTCTTAAAACGAAATATCAAATAAACTTCTCGCGCATAAGTTAGTCGTTGTTTATATCGTACTTGTTGTATCATTTTTTTCCATTTCCTCTGTTAAAAGTCAAATTACTAAAAGTAAAGTGAAGTTAAGTTAAAAATAGTGTTTTTCTTTCGGGAGAAATTAAATAGATTTCAAAGATTTCTGTGTCCGAGAAAACTGAAAGCGAGTGATAGAAAATAGAAAATACCCGCCAGAGAGCGAGAGAGCGAACGAGAGAGAGAGAGAGAGAGAGAGAGAGAGAGAGAGAGAGAGAGAGAGAGAGAGAGAGAGAGAGAGAGTTCGCTGAGTTTTAAAAACTATAGTAATAATTTAGTTTAGCGTAAACATTATGAAAAACTCGCATAAATGCTTAGACAGTATATGATACACACATAATCCGTAAACCAGCGTAAACTGACAAGTGTGCAAAATTCTCTCTCTCAGCTCTCTGTTTCACAGTCACAAAAATGAGTGCTAGAGATGATTTTGGCTCATATCCACACAAATCTGTCACAAACGAATTTCATAACTATTTTTTGTCAGCTTTTATTTACGCACTTAACTTATGATGCTTTTAGTGGTGATATAAGTCTTTCGGTGTGTGTTTCATGCAAAGCGGCTTTAATTGCTTCTCTCGATAGCGAATGGGATGGGAAAAAATGTAGACAAAAAATAAAGTGATATATCGTCTCGCTCTCGATAACTCTCATCTCTCTCTCACTCTCTCTCTTACTCTCATATCGCAATCAAATATTAAACACAAGGAAAGAGAACTAACAAAATGACACGATAGTGATATCGAGATATATTGGGCAGAAGAGAGAAAGCGTTTTATTATTCAAGCGTTACCCATACTAGTGTTACAAATATAGTTGTCTTTTTTTATTATTATTCCGCTCTCATTTTCCCATTTTTATTGTTCAGCGGCAAAATAAAAATAAAACTAAAAAACTATGAAACTAAAGAAAAAGTAAAATAAAATGCCATAACATTTGTAATGAAATATGTTTATGCGCTTAACCTGAGCGCAGACTTAACTATCGAACAAATATATGTTATTATAAAATATATATGCGCTTATGGTAGTAAATGGTAATAAATTTTCTCTCTCCATCACTACGTATATATGCAAAGACAAAGCGATGATTTTTTTATTAGAAAATTTATTTTTTATGCCCACATAAAAAATGGGTATAACTAAGATAATTTCCCTTTTATGAATTTTTTACTGTTTCTCTCTGATATATATATTTTTCTTAACAGATAATTGAATTATTTTAACAATCATTTTCCTGGTAATTTAAAATAATTACGGTATTATTTATTACAGTAAAGTAGTTTATTTATTTGTTGGGTCCATATATTTATGAAAAGAAATTGTTACTTTGTGTTTTTATATTTCTCAAGAATATCAAGTTTTATTTAACCAATGCTCTTTCACTTACTGTCTTTCTCGATCTTCTTTTCTTTTCTCTATATCGACAATAAAATTTTAAAAGTTTATTTTTAGCGTGAGTGGCAAAATATTTTTCTCTCAAAGCACACTAAAATAAGATTTTATTTGTAATAAGACTTGAGGGAACGCTTAAACGCAATGACTGTATCGGCGCAACCTTTTTTTGTTATGTGTGTGTGTGTGTACTATTGATAGGTTTTATTTTTAGCGCTTACTATAGGGAAAATGACAATCTCTCGCTGATTTATAATAATAATCTTTTTTAAATATTTAAATTTTTAATTTATTCATCACTCCCATAGGATACTTTTAAAAAATAATTAAATTAATGTTTAATATTCCATTCTTCCACTTAATATATTTTTCATGCTTGTTTTTATAGCTTGATATTTCTATGGCTCATTTAAACGTATATTGTTTTCGGATATTTGCTGTACGATAACGAATAGTATTATGCTAATGTGAGCAATGTTTTATTAAATAATAACATAATTTATGCCCAAAGTATAATATATTTAATACAGGCTATTTAAAACCTGGAGCGTTGTAAATATTGATAAACGAAATTAGTGAATACGAATTTTTGGCACTGCGGGTACAGATTATCTATTCGTTTTTATTATTTGATAAACTAATGTGTTTACGAGTAAAACATATTTATGTAATAAAGTCTAAAAAAACGATTTATATCTTATTAATTTTTTTTATTTATGATTTGATTTTAAAAATAATTTTTGATTTGAATAAATAATTAGCCTCATAGGGTATATTTTCTAAATCATAAAAATTTTATCGCTCGGTTATCAATAGAATCTAAAATAGTGTCTAAATTAACTTTTATTTTTATGAAAGATTGTTAACTAACTGTAAATGTGTTTTTACTATTAATTAAAACCTCAAATTTGCACGTAAATAGAAAAATATGCGAATAATTACGGAAATTTGAAAAATGTTAACTGATGCGCACACTTAACAGAAAGCGGGCGTTAGATTATAATCATCGAATAATTAGCAAACGTTTATTTTAGGTTCATTTTAACGATAAATTTTTTTTATTTCGTTATAAAAAATATTTAGTTAGTGATTCTAAACTTAACAAATTAAAAAATAGAAAATTATTGGTAGTTGTAAACTATTCCAACGTTCAAGTTTGGTCGAAGTTTTAAAGGAGTAATTAATAGGATAAATGATTGCTCACTCAGTTGATCACTCATTCGATAAAACCACTATCGGATCGATAACATGCTATTAATCGTTAGAAAGTGAGTACTGTTCTGTGTAGTGTCGCGTCTGTTACTCTAGACAATACACTGGTAACGAAAACTGGAACGTAAACATTCCCACAGTTAAAGCGGGACATTGATATGATGTCCTGCTTTTTATCATTCTATTAAACTTTAGATTTTAATGTGGTTCTCTAATTTCCCAAATCCACCACACATTCACCATTTTTCGCACCAAAGTTTTGCTTTATACTGTATTTTTTAATTATATTTAATGTCATTATACTTTTATTTTGAAGTTTTAATCTGATATTTTAATTCGTAAAATAATAAAGATTATTATGAGCCGTTCCTAACTTGAGAGATGTATGAACCCTATCGATGTTTTTACATTTCAATATTTAGCTCCAGAACCAAATTAATAGCAATACCAAACTAATGTAAATCTCTATTATGGTTAAACTATGGCTTATTTAGATTAGTTTAATATTTATTTGATAAATTAACTGATAATTTTTTTAAATCTATTTAGAAACTTGTTCTTTAAATATTTTATATTTGGCAATAAAATTTTAAGCAATTTTTATTTATTTATTTTGATGTTTTTATCCCAGAAAAAATGCTATATTTGTTTGTTTTTTGTAGTGATAAAATGTTTTATAAATTAATTATTAACTAATATATTCGTGTTTAAAGCCAGCAAATAAATGTAAAGAATTTACAAATAAAAAAATATTTATTTCTTATGTTTTTCTGCGTTTTATCTAAATTTTATTCAATAATTTTTCTTTTCAAAAGTATAATTATTATGCTATCATATCAGATTACCATAATTAATAAATATGAATAATTAGATCGCTATTTCCTTGCATCCATTATTTTTGACTTTTCTGGGAATTTTTATTTAATTTATAAATAAGAATTGGATTTTTATGGTATTTTAATTAATAGTCGATGTTAATGATATATTACATGTGATGGAGTTATTATATTAATTCAGTGATATTCTTCGATATTTATATCAATAAAGGTACCTATTTGTCATACGTTTATTGCTGCCATAGGTTTAAAATCTAATAATTTTCTTATATAGCTGTAGCACTTTAAGATCGTGAAATGAAACAGTAGTCAATCTTGTTCTCTCTATTTAAGGAGGAGAAACAATTAATACTTTTATGACCTATTTATTTATAAGAGGCTAATTGAAAAATATTAATCCGTAGACTATGTGACGATTTGGTGAATTGAGTAGAATATAGAAAATCATAAATTATAAAAACAGATTTAAAAGATTAAAATATGTCAATAATCAAAATAACTATCAATTGGTCATTGTTTCTCCTCCTTAAATAGAGAGAACAAGATTGACTACTGTTTAATTTCACGATCTTAAAGTGCTACAGCTATATATGTATGCATTAATATATGGTAAACTAAGCTCTCTATGAATGTGTTGTTGTTTTATACGATCAAACTCTGAAATATTATTAGTATTTTCATAGATTATGGTATAAATTTATGGTCTATTGATATTATGGTTTTAGTTTTAAATTATGGTAAATTATTGTATAGCATAATAATCCTATTCCTGATTATAATTCAAAAAGAAAAAGTTTCCCTCAACCAATATCACTACCAGTCGACACACAAAGAAAGTTACTGTTTAGTAATTGTTGTTTTTCTAGATTTATTTAAATTATAACTTATTTCATTATACAGTACTTAACTATTGAGCAATAGTAGACAGTACACCAAAACAGTTAAGATATTTAAATAGAAAGCATCAAATTATTGATCCACGATAAACGTGAGTTAATAAAGTAATGCAATTTAAAGAAGGTATTGGAAAATATCTTTGTAATGTGTGAAAAAATTTAGCGATAAATGCTGTATATTGAAAAAATATTTTATTGAAGCGAATCTCTATAATTTTGCGAAAGGATTATTAGCTATTATTCGCTATAAATCATTTTGATAATGCAAACTCCATTATTATTATCAAATGAATTTTGCTGCCAATAAAGTCTAGTCGCTTTGTAACCGATTTTCGTTACCGCCACCAACTACTTCAGAGCGTGAAAAACACTCATCCGAAATTTTGATGGATATTTCCCAAGAAAATCAGTTACTATAGCGATGGTAGGGGTTATAATGCGTTCACGCATAAGTCGTTTAGAGTTTAACTCTGTTCGGTTCTGTTTTTTCGTTTAATACTGCAGACTGAATAATGATTTCACCAAAAAAGGAAACAAATAAATATTTATCAAATAAAAATTTTTTATGTGCTAACAAAAAGTTTTTATCTCTTCTACTTCTTCCCGGGGATTCAAAACAATATTATAGTATCGTATGATATTTATTAATATTATGATATTTTCTATCAATTATTCATTTTAAATCTTTAATTAGATAATGGTATTGTCTCGACGATCTAAAAGATAACCATTCCCTCATAAATTTTTCATTATTAAAATGAAAATAATTAATACTGAAATAATACCTATTTTACTTCGAAGTTCGAACCCGTATATGATTAATGCTCGATTTCCACATATAAGTTACGTTATTTCGATTGACGTCTTTCAAAATTAATCCGTGGACGGATAAAACTTATCATATTTTATTAGTTATACAGAATTCTAATTAGAATACAGTTTAATTTATCTCTTTGCTAATCGTAATGGGAATTTCGCATTACTATTATTTTAGAGTGTGTATCGTGTGCTCCATTTATCGGTACACATCTTAGACATTATCGTCAGTTTTTGTCAATTTAAAGCTAAATGTATTTTATCTGTTTAAAGAAAAACAAATAAAACAAAAAAATTGACAAATAGTATATAATTAATGTATTTATTAAAGTATGATTTTTTGAATAATACAGTAAATGTTTATAAATTAAGATAGGATTTAATGGGGTTTTGGAAATTTTTCCTTATAAAACTTTTGACAGAATTGTCATAAATTTTTTATGATTAAAGTCTACTTTAATTGATAGCTTATAAAAATCTTAAAAATGTTAGCTTAACAAATCGGTTAATGAATCAACAATAATTTGATAATTAGCATTCAATAAGAATTTTAAACGCGTGTCTTAACATTTTTCAAATTTAAAAATATCCATAAAATGGCATTAAAATTGCGGTGATTTAATCAAGACAAAGCGCTTTACCAAATACTTTTTTGACAAACTAATAAATTTATTTACCACCTATTTATAAATACCACTAGTAATTGGTAATTACTTAGTGAATGTCAAACGCAAAAAAACAGTATTGAAAAATGATAAATATTAAACCAAACTGTTAATGCCCTCATGTTTAGCCTTCGAAAAATGTTTATTAATACTAAATTAGTTGGTAATAAAAACTGTTGTGACATAAGCGAAAACTGAATATATTAAGCGAAGCGTAATCGGGTTTATTCTTTTAAATATATTAAAAATATAAAGTGAAGAATTTATGAATTTTGCTTTTGGTAACCAACGTTATAGAAAAAAACTAAATCAAGTATGAAAAAAGATATCCGATAGCACTAAAGAATTTATTAGATATCCATCCATTTCGATGTTCGCGTTTTTAGTGTCATTTCATTTTTATTTTACAGCGTTAGTACAGTCTGCGATACCAGCATATGAAATCAACAAATCTTTCTTTTTCAAACTCAATCCTCAATCGCATACGGTATATGTTACCATTTAATCTGATTGCTTCTCATTCTTTTTCGCCGACATATTCTTGTTTAGATATTGATAAAACAAGCTAAAAACTTTTTTTATTATTGTTATAAATCAGTGAATAAAAGATTTTTGTTCAATATTTGCGACGAAGCAGTTTTGATTGATTTATTTTGGATTAAATGTAACATTGCTATAATGTATGCTTAATTTATGAATGATTGCATAGACTATGCATAGACGAGATTCTTTTACAAACACCGTAAACAAACGCTATTATATAGTTTTTTTGGCATTGCATTGTTTAAAAATATTTTTAAGTGTCTCTTCCTTGAATAGTTTCGGCTGTTGTTTTTAAAAATACGTACCAATTTTCTGATTTTTATTTTGTTTTGGTGTTATTCTAAGTAAAAACCAAAAAAATTAGAGTAAATATTGAATTCTATGTGAAGAACTCGCAGCAAATAATTTTTTTCCAGTTAGTTTAGAATTTATAAGAACACTTTCTTTCTATTTTGTTCTCCAGGAAAAAAGATAAAGAAAACCGAAATATCTTTGATGTCTACTACGAGACACTACGCTTCGTGAATGCTATGAACTTTTCGACTGAAAAGTGTCTGCAGCCGAGTTGAGCACATCATTTATATTTCGTTACACAAATACTAGACGGTTATACATAAATATTGATTTTTATTTTTTATTCGCTCGCAGAATGTGGGGTTTAATATTAAAAACTACTCTCTCTTTTGGATCAAAAAGAATCTGAAAGATAAAAAAAATTCGAATCCACTTTCTATTTTAGAAACCAAAAAAGTGTATGTTATGGTATTAATAATAAATATTTTCATTATAAATAGTGGAGCGAACAACTATGGGGTGTTATCTTGTACTGTACAACATTTGTTTTTCTACAATTTCTTTTTTATTGATAGGTTTTAAGTAATAAATTAAAGAGAAAAATGGGAAATTTTTAATAAATTTAACATCAATTAATTATTAAATAGAGCACAAATCGACCGAAACACTATCTATTATTTTTAATTTAAAATATGAGTTTCTAAGACAAACGTTTTATTTGTCAAAAATTGAGTGTTAAAACAAATTCGGAATGTTATAATTCTTTAGTTATTCGGGAAATATTTTTGAGTAAAAAATTGATAAAAAATAAGAGTGAAGTATAATTGTTAAAATATAAAAAAAATTTTGAAATTGTAATAAACGTACACGGGAATAACCAAAACTGTCTTAAGCCAATTTCTTTGAAACAACTTTTATTTTGTAGAACACATTAATTAAAAAATATAGAAAAAAGAAATTTCCGTTGAGGGTGGAAAGGAGGCGCGTGGAGAGCTTTTAAAGATGCGGTTGCTATTGACTATAATGCATTGCAATGTACTGCACAGAAATAGTTCATAGCGCCACCACATAACTTAGCAGTACATTGTTCTCGTTTACAGTAATTCCCGTGTTAAGACAAAGAAGTAAATAATCAATTATTATTTAAATTCGATGTGATTTATACTGGAATCTCAAATTAATAGAGAATTTGTCGATCCCTCGCGAGCCATAAACGTAATTACTTGTAACTTACATCGGGATTGTGTTTGATAAAAAATCGGGCTTTGAGTTAAAATGAGAGGTAATTGAGAGGAGATGTTCGATATATATTGAATCACATGATTCGTATTTCGAACGTTTCATAATATTATTGTGATTGTAATGAAACTCTTATTTTAAGTTATGCTTCATTTAATGTAAATGCGGTTTTTTGAATAATAAATTCATTTGTTAATCGACATTCCATGTGTGATTTGACGCAATCAGTAATGGATACTAAATCTGGTTAACACGTAATTCTGATTTCCGTTAACTCGTAAACTCATACGCAATGTCGGGAAATCTCCTTAACAGATGAATATCATTACGCGTTTCACACATATTGCGATGATTACGGGTTGGATGGAAGGGTCGCAATAGATTACAGTAAGATTGCTCATACGATAATCGACATGATTATGCGAGAGCACAAAACTGGAAGCATTGCTCAATGTTTTCGATTTGGTCAGTATTCGAAGTTACGATAAGAATAGACTCATCGCTATTGAAAGTCATGTGACACTTGAAGATGTTCATTGTTCTGCGAGTATCGCTGCCACACAAACGTAAGATAACTTGTATCGACTGTAACAAACCAATGATTCAACGCATCGACACTTTTATGTGAATCCACTCTATGACGCATCGAAAAAATTTATAAATTCTCCCAAAACAATATTTTTTGTTTCCCAACAAATTCAGAATTCTTATGCATACGGCACTCACAAACAGCGAGAGATGATGATTGAAAAGTTCTAGTCTTCAACTCTTTTAATTTTTAAAATCTATAAATAATTAATAATATTAACATTAATTTTATTTTATTTAATTGCTTTTATTTTTTAGGTATAAATAAGTAAAATTCATTTTTAACACAAATAAAATCAAAATGATATATTAAATAGTTTAATAAAAAATATTTAATACACACAATATTTTTTTCAATTAAATTTTTATATATGCTAGACACAGATTTTAGTATTTTTACTTTAATTTATTTTAAGGAAGATATTCTTAGTAAATTAAAATTTATGAAATATTTTTCTAGAATGAAACTTTTTATACAAAACAAATATTAAGACTTTTTTCATTAATTTTTTAGGGGTTAAACCTCATAGTCCTGCTAACATAAAATTTGATATTTTGTCTGTAAAAATATTTTATTCATCAAACTTGTTTTTAGTTTTAGTGTAATATAATACATTGTGGTTCGATAAGGTTTTGTGGCGTTATCATTTAATCTCAATCTATTAATATTTTATTTAATAATATTTTTAACGTTAACTTATGCACAAATATTAATATTAATTTTATTATTTTCTTAATAAAGTTTTTATTGCTTAAAGACTCTCGTGGATCTCGTGAAATTTATCTAACAGATCTATTTTTAATAATGGTTTTAGCTTTTCATTTATCACTTCTTGTTTACTGCTTGTATCCTCATTATTATAAGCAATAAATATTTGTTTAAATTTTGATCAACTAAAAGAATTTTTAGATTCGAAGAAAGCGCCTTATATTATTGTAAACTTAAGTAAATACCTATACAATTGTAAAAATAAAGATTCTAGTTTAATCGTTATTCATGGTGGAGAATATTGGACAGATCATAATCAACCACCATCTTTGCATTCAATAATTAGTTTATGTCATTTATTACATAAATGGATGAACTCTAATGGGGAAAATTGTTGCTATGTTTAGTTTAGTATGTTTATTTATAGTTTTAAAAAATTTTTCTCAGACGTACTTCATTTTAATAATCAACAAAATTAATTAAATATATTTACAAAATATAAAATTTATAAATTACACCCAAAAGATATTATTTAATACTCTATTAAAAATGTAATTTTTGACATTATTTATGTTAATAATATTAAAATCGAACATTATTTATTTATTACTGCTTACTTTTTAGCCCACTTTATCCAAAGGGGCCATTGGATTTGACTTTTCTGTATGTATGTATGTATGTATGTATGTATGTATGTATGTATGTATGTATGTATGTATGTATGTATGTATGTA